>ML781900.1:681029-711616 GCA_009831015.1 Picea engelmannii | reverse complement strand
GGCACCGGTTTGCTAGGGGTTTTGGGCACATGGGCCAGGATATCCTTATGGTATCCTGGAGATAGCGAGATAGACAGGATGCTCCTAGCTGGCAGGGAGGAAAACTCAGTTTTGGGCAGTGTTTGACATTGTTTCAACTTCAACATTGAACCAACGGAGCAACGGAATTTAGCATTAGAAGAAGAAATTTTTAATTATGAATTGCTGAGTTATTTTCATGCTGTATATAAATTTTAATCTCTGCTGAATATTTTTCTTATATGCTGGTGAATGAATCATTTATGAAAATTGAAAGGAATTATATGTTAAATTGTATTAAATTTATAATTTAATTTAGTATGGTCACTAAACATGGTATCAGAGCTTTAGTTTGAAGCACTGGAGCCTTAAGGGCCTATCCACCTACCCACTTGTAAGAAGGAATAAGGAATTGTTCAACACTAACCCAGAAATTTAAATAACCCCTAACTGGTTATATTGAAACCCTTTTTCCCTGAAATCCTAAACAATCCCTAAATAATCTGTATATGAATATATATATGTAATTGTAAATATAAACTAGGACCAAGCTCAGACTCAAATCTCCAGCTCCACTAACCTGCAAAGAAATACCCAAAAATAAATATCAGACACATGAATCAAAAGGCACCTGTTCTATTAATTTTTCGCCTTTGAAAACCTGCTAACAATAGAAAATTTAAACTTGAGAATAATTATATGGAAATTCCATTGTTTAATAGGTACAATGGCTACCAGACAATTGGAACAAAATAAAATAAAATAAAACCTATAACATACAAGCCAAATGCCCAAGCGCCGAGGAAGGAATCTGTAAGGGTCAAAGATCATGCACTGAGATTGTAAAAAAAAAATATAACTCACACAACCAGTAAAAAAATATATATATATATATACCACTCCAGATCTTTTCCCAAAAGAAAGGACTTCTTAGGCAAGTCCCATGGCTCACACTTGTAGATATCAACCTCGGGAATAATCTCAAGCTCTATCTTCCAACCATGAACTTTCCTTTTCAAGTAATAAGCTACTAATTCTTCATCCGTTGGACAAAATCTAAACCCGGGAGGCAAAGACATAGGGGCCATTCCAACTAAATCTCTACAAAATTTTAGGGTTTCAACCTACAAAACTCCAAAAGGGAACTCTACAATGTACAGTGTATGGATTCTCCAGCTAAATCTGACTAGATTTTAGTCGAATCCCAAAACCGTTGACAGATTTCCAATATTGTAAAGTTATAAAGCAACAAAATAAACCCTGCAAATGCTTCTATTTTCTCAATCCTTTCTCAACCCTCAATGAGTCACCTGCGAATTTATGCTCAGAGTAATGGAGGATTTCTCTTTAATATATACGGCCTTCCTGATTTTCTTCTGCACTTTCCTATGTTACGCCCGTGGATTGGAGGTGGCAAGTTGTTGAGCCCTTTAAACACAAAAGACAAATTAAATCACATAAATTCTACTCATATTTATGGCGGTTTGTTGTAGCCACAATGGAAAATTATTCCAATGATCCTAGCACACGTGGGTTTCAACCCAATTAGTTCAAATGTGCGATGTATGGGAGATCTAATGGAGGGTGAATACTCCCAGAACAAGGAATCAAACAAACTATGGTCGCCAAGCAAACAATTCGAATACGACTGTCAAGAATGTGAGTGTATACACTGTGAAGAAGGTCACTATGGAAGGTGAGCATACCACCAGTGCGAGGAGGTTCTGCAGACGAAAGGTGACTAGTCGATTGGCATGATGCATGTTGGACAGTAGACGAAATTAGGGTTCCGTAAATTAGGGTTTCCCCTAGAAACAATGATACATGTAAGCATGAATTCGGTTTCATGTACCAATGGTGGAGCACAAATTAGTTGAATGCATGGTGCCAAGGAATGATACATCTACACAGAATGATATATCCATCGACTTTGAAGATCCAAATTTGGAATCTGAGCAATGGTTACACCAACAGAGGGCAGGCTGGTGGAGGCGTTTCTGTACAACCGAGACAGATCTCAGACTGAGGATGTCAGGCTAGCATGCAGAGAGGTGTAGAGAATAATCAGAGATGTAGGCTTGCAAGGGACATTTCTACAGACGAGCTTATGAGGATGGAGTCTTATGAGGATTTTTCATCCATTTCCATTTTCGCCAAAGAATAGTGAAAACGTTACGGTACTATCTTTTCTCTTATGTATTCTCGTGCAAAAGAGATTCGAGCCAGGATAATGCGCCCAAGGCCCGCGACCAAGCCACCAAAGGAAGGAGCCCATGGGCCTGTTCTTGCACCACACGTCTGGCAAAGAAAAAAATTAATGGGCTTGATGCCCCATCTCCAAGTTTTGTAGAAACCATCGACGTCAACTTGTGCTTACAAGCCAAAACCAAATCCAAGGGATGAGCCCAAAAGGGGAATTACTTGCTCAACGCATCTGCAATCTACCTCTAATTGCCCACCACCGATTCCAAATAAGTCATAGAAATATATGTAAAACAAAACGAAAATGAGAAATCGGCAATTTTCTTCTTTTTCCTAAGTTATTCCCCGGCCAAGAAATCACCTAAGAAAAAAAAAAAAAATTTTTTAGCAGGTGAAACAACACAATCAACGAGGGGTTTTACATTGCCCAATGCATTCGAGAGCTACCTCTAATCACCCAAATGATCAGAGCACCGAAAACACATGGAGGAGGAGCTCACTAGGGGTTTTTACTTTGCACAAATGCCTAGCCTATACATTGTACAGTCACCTCCACTCTCCATAGATAAAAATGCCCAAGCTGTAGAGGAGGAGGATTTGCGTGCTGCACAAAGGAAACAAAACAATTTTTTTTCATTAATAAACAAAATAAACTAAAAAAAAAAAAAAAACCTGGAACACACACAATACAAGCCATCACCTGAAAAACGAGGAAGTAGACCAAGGAAGAACTGATTGCGTACCAGTTCAAAGAGAGAACCACCAAAAAGAAAAGATGCAAAGGGAATGGCCATGGCAACCGATCGTGTAACCAGAAACCTCGCCAGAAGAAATAATAATGAAAATAGGAATCAGGGTTAAGGAATAGTTTAGGGTTTAGGTATGAAGAGCTGGAGGGAATGAGGGCGGCACATGGGCTTCATGCATGCCTGCCCTTTAGATATTTAAAAGGAATTTTGTTTTAAATTATTTACGCAAATTATATTTTATTTTATTTTAGTTACATTTTATTTTCTTATTTATTTATTTTTGATTATCATAAAATATTTATATTTTTTATTTGTTAAATTGTTTATATATGTTATTTGTTAAATTTTTTATTTATATATGTTAAAAAAAAAATTAATTAAATTAATTTTGTATTTAGTGTAACGTTAAACTACATTAAAGTTAATTAAAATGTTAGAGGGTCCATGGGTTTTGAACCCAAGATCACCCACCAAGCGAAGCGACTTAAGAAGAGCACTAACACCAATGTGCCAAACATATCACTTTTACAAATAAATTCACATATAAATAGTTTAATTATCAATAGTAGCAAAGTACTATCCTGAAGAATAATCTCCGATTATCTAAACGCCAAGCTCACGAGACCATACACACAACTCATCGAGCCAAGCACCAAGTCCCTCCACTCCATTCCACCAGTCAAAGTCAAACACTAAGGTTCAATGCATCGCCTCAGGCTCACTACATCATATGACCACAAGTTAGGAAGCAATACATAACCACAGTGCACAAGCGCTAAGTTCCAATGTCGAAAGCCACTCTACAATCCTTAAAGACTCGCACCTGCAGCCACCAAGACACGCAATTCAATGCATATGTACAATTATCCTAGGAAAGATAATGACTCAAGCATAGAAGGATAATTAGATGCAAGAGAAAAGTTTAAAGGACTTAGACTAGGACAAGTGGGAAGGAGGCGGCATACGCACTAGGAGAGTAAGCAAGAGGAATTGGCGAGTATGGCGCAAGGCTAGCATAGCTACCGGACAAGGGATTCAATAGTTTTATTAGGAGAAGAAATCAAGCTTAGATGCTTAATCCTAATCCTAATCCTAGCCTAGCCAATCCCCTAAAGAGAGTAACATCTGTTTATAGACAAGTAAAGAAAAACTTACGCCTAACCCTGTTTCTAGTTTGAGTAGCACCAATTTGAAACGTCCTTGAACTCACCCTGACAACTTTGGTTGATGCAAGTTAAATAATACAGGATGGTTAGGACTCGAGGGAGTCGAGGAAAAGGAGCGTTGTCGCAGGCACCACCAACACCACCAGTGCTGCCACCACCATTGCCTAAACTAGCTCTCATACTGCGCTCGTTGGAGGCCATAAATGAGACTTTAAAGGGGCGACAACCAGCAGGGACCGAAGTGGAACCCCCACCGTCTGGAACAGATAATCTAAAAGCATCAAGGGATTCAGGGGGAGGACCTCCACCCAAATACATCACGCGAGAATTGCAAAAGATCAAACTTCCAGAGTTTGTCGAGGGTCGCGCCAGTGGACGCGCAGAAGCATGGCTGGAAGGAATGACAAGGTGTTTTTCCTTGAGGGATTATGCGTCCAACTCAAAGACGAAGATCACAATTTTTTAGTTAAGAGACAACGCCTTGAAATGGTGGGGAAACCTGGAAATACAACTGCACCTTACCCCACACACAGTATCTTGGGAACTTTTCGAGGAGAGGTTCTGAAGGAAATATCTGCCAGCGTACTATGAGGAACAACAGGTGGGGGAATTTCATGCCTTAGTAGAGGGAAACAGAACTGTAGAAGAATATGAGATCTGATTTATGGAATTGGTCAAATATGTTTCATATATGGATAATGACCAACGACAGGCATAGCGCTTCATCTTTGGATTGAACCCTAAGATAAGAGCTATGGTGCGGATGTGGAAACTGTCTTCAGTAGCGGAAGCTGTGGAAAATGTGTGTTATGCAGAGGAACACATGAACTTAATCGGAGGTACGAGACCGATCTTTCCGCATCGTCCTAGATCCGTGGGGAAGGCCCCTTGGACATTTCCCATGGGAGGGGGCTCAAGGCCACCTCCATATGGTAACAGAGTTGCACCAAGGACAGTAACCGTAGGGATTTTAATGGCAGCGAGTGCAGCATCTCATTCATCACCAACAATACAGACAGGTCCAGAACCATCTCAGCGAACATCTAGTAGGGGCAGGGGTTCTAGGGGAAGGAACTCATTTAATAGACAGTCACATAACAATGCACAGGTTCAATCTCATGTTACATGTTGGGGATGTGGAGGACCCCATTACCAACGTGACTGCCTAGAGTTACAATCAGGATTCACACATAGAGAAGGAAAGGCCTCGATGGGAAGAGAAAGTAGCAGCCACCATATTTATGCAGCAGTTAATAATCGCCAGGCCGAGCATCAATCCATGGTGGTGGAGTTGTCAGGTACGCTAAATCATATCACTGTTAAGATTTTATTTGATTTTGGTGCGACAGATAGTTTCATTTCACCTTCTGCATTTTAAAAGAGTGGGTTGGTAGCCTACGAGCACGATGACTTTAAACAAGTCGAGATGGCTTCGGGGGAAAAACAAGCGGTAGGACCTAGTGTTGATAATTGTATAGTATACCTAGGAGTGTGTACTACCAGGTTGAAGGTATATGTCACTGCTCTCGGGGCATATGACCTAATCATTGGAATGGATTGGTTAGTAGCTCACCGAGCTTTGGTAGATTGTTTTGCAAAGAGGGTGCTTTGTGTCGACGATGAAGGAAGGCCAGTAGAGATCCAGGGTGTACGGAGAAATGTGTCATTATGATTTATCTCAACTATGAAGGTTAAGCAATGCTTGAGACAAGGGTGTTGACTATATGTACTAGAAGCAGTGAACGAAAGGAAGGGACCCTCATTGGATCAGTACCTGGTATTGTCATAATTTGAGAATGTTTTTTCGAACGAGTTACCAGGGTTACCTCCTGAGAGGGAGCTTGATTTTACTATTGAACTAAAACCTAGTGTAGACCCAATTTCCAAAACTCCATATCGGATGACAGCACCAGAACTTTGTGAGTTGCAAATGTAGTTGAAGGAGTTGTTAGACTTAGGGATAATAAGGCCTAGTGTGTCACCTTGGGGTGCACTAGTAATTTTTGTAAAGAAGAAGGATGGATCCTTACGACAGTGTATAGATTACAGGGACTTGAATCGTGCTACAGTGAAAAATAGGTACCCAATGCTCCGAATAGATGACCTCTTCGATCAGATGAAATGAGTAGCGGTATTCTCAAAGATTGATTTGCGATCAGGGTATCATCAGTTAAGGATTAAGGAAGGCGATATCCCAAAAACTGCCTTTCGAACTCAGTTTGGACATTACGAGTTTGTCAAGGAACCTTTCAGATTGACCAATGTGCCAGCTGTATTCATGAGCCTCATGAATGGCGTATTCCAGAAGTACTTAGACCATTTTGTACAAGTCTTTGTAGATGACATCCTCATCTATTCCAATAACAAAAGAGAACATGAGGAACACTTACGAGTAGTGTTGTCCTTCCTTAGAGAGAACAAATTGTATGGTAAATTGTTGAAGTGTTCCTTCTTTCAGAAAGAGATCCACTATTTAGGTCATATCATTTCCGGTGAAGGAATCTCTGTAGACCCAGAAAAGGTAAAGGCCATTATGGAGTGTCCAGTGCCGAAAAATTCCTATGAGGTGAGAAGCTTCATGAGGCTAGTAGGTTATTATCGGAGATTTGTGGAGGGATTCTCCAAAATAGTGAAACCCATCACCACTTTGCAGTGAAAGGGGGTTAGGTATGAATGGACAGAAGAATGTGATAGTGCATTCATTGAGCTTAAGAGGTTACTAACTAGTGTGCCAATTCTATGAGTGTCGGATATGAAAAATGACTTCACAATATGCACGGATGCCTCGAAGCAAGGATTGGGGGCCGTGCTAATGTAGGATGGAGGAGTGATAGCTTATGCATCCAGGAAGTTGAAGAAACACGAAGAGCTATATGTGAATCATGATTTAGAGTTGGCAGTTGTAATGCTAGCTCTGAAACTTTGGAAGCACTATTTGGTGGGGAGAAAATTTGAGCTCAAAATGGACCATCAAAGTTTAAAACATCTCTTCACTCAAAGGGATCTGAATGCCAGGCAAAGGCGATGTAGTGAGTTTATGAGTGAGTACGATTTTGGTATTTCATACATCAAGGGAAAGGAAAATGTGGTCACAGATGCCTTGAGTAGGAGACCACGTATCTTCTCCTTGGTACCCTTAAAGGTCAATCTGAGGGAACATGTGTTGACACAACTCCAAGGAGACAGTTGGTATTTAAAGGTTACTTCAAACCTCCAGAGCAGGAGGCAGTTAGATCCAAAGTATGAAGGATATAGTCTGGAAGTAGACAGACTGTTAAGATATCGAGGAAGGATGTACATCCCTGAGAATGGGGATATACAAAGCATCATACTGAAGGAAGCCCATAGAGCACTTTATTGTGCACATCCGGGTGTGAAGAAGATGTACGCAGACATGAGGAAGCTCTTCTTCTGGGTAGGCATGAAGTGCGATGTAGTCCATTTCGTCGCCAAGTGCCTAGAATGTCAACAAGTGAAAGTCAACCACCATCACCCGGCAGGCCTCCTACAACCACATGATGTTCCTATGTCAAAATGGGAAGTCATTTCTATGGATTTTGTTGTGAGGTTTCCGCTCACATCTCATAGACACAATGCCATTCTTGTGATAGTGGATAAGTTAACCAAGAGTTCTCATTTTATTCCGGTTAGAGACACTTACGATGTCACTGATGTGGCATGTGTGTTTGTAAGCAAGGTTATCCATTTGCACAGGATACTTAAGAATATCATTTCAGATAGGGACTCCCAATTCACTTCTAGGTTTTGGACAAGTTTGCAGTCAGCGTTGAGGACTCAGTTGAACTTAAGCACAACTTATCATCCTGAAATAGATGGGAAAACCGAGAGAGTAAATCAAGTCATGGAAGACATGCTTAGGATGTATTTCATGGATAATCAAACCCAGTGGGAGAAGTACCTACCTTTGGTAGAGTTTTCCTACAATAACAATTTTCATAGCTCCATCAGAATGCCACCCTGTGAAGCTCTGTATGGAAGGCCATGTAGAACACCATTGAGTTGGGATAGACTAGAAGAACAAGTAATAGTTGGGCCAGAATTGATTCAAGAGATGGAGGAACAGGTGATTCAGATTAGGAAGAGACTAAAGGAAGCACAGGATAGGCAGAAAAGTTATGCGGATGCACACCTAACCGACCGAAGTTATGAAGTGGGACACCATGTTTTCATTCGCATCAGGCCTAATAAGAGTACCATACAGTTCAGGAAGGGGACAAAGTTGTCACCTCGATTTATAGGACCGTTCAGAATCCAAGAATAAATTAAACCCATTCCCTATCGTCTCGTACTTCCACCCCACTTACATAAAACTCATAATGTATTTCATATATCTGTTTTACGTCATTATGTTGTTGATGAATCACATAAACTAAATTGGAAGGAATTGCAGGTATCATATGTGGGAACTCTCACGGTAGAACCATTATGTATATTGGACCGTAGAGTCTGACAGCTCAGAAACCGTCTGGTAGACCAAGTTAAGGTCCAGTGGGACAAGTATAGTCCAGGATCTGCTACTTGGGAAGACATCGAGACACTACGATGAGACTATCCCTCACTTTTTTTACCACCTCGAGAATATGTTTCTCGAAGGTTAGGTGTATGTAACAACACCTTTTGACTTAGACAGACAGGATTACCTGAGGCCTATATACTTTATTTTCTATCCATAGTGAAACTTTAAGATGTATGAACATTTATGAATGTTTAAATTTTATTGATGATGATGTATATAATGCGATCTACTATGTGAATGTAAATTTTACAAATGTTTAAATGTTATCGATGATGATGTAAATGATGCGACATATTGTGAGAATGGAAATTTTTATGAATGTTTAAATGCTATTAGAATGATGTTGGATATGATGCAATCTATTTTGGTAAATGATAATCTTATGAATGGGTGTCGAAATTGAATAATGGGATATTATGGGATCTATTTCTAACTTGAAAACGTTGATGTTAAGCTTTTTGTACAAGGATACCGAATTGAAATGATGATGGTATGCAATTACATGATGATAATGCATAGAAATGTATGAGTTTGTGTTACATATTAATCTGCAGGTTATGGGCTATGAAATAGCCAAGGGATAATGATGATGAAAGTGGACATCATGACCACTAGCCATGAAACATTATGGTACAAATATTTGTATGTGGAATTATATTGGTTTGGATGCATTTCTATGATATGTGGACCAATGCAGGATTTCAGGTGATGAGACTGCCCAAAACCGAATAAACGATGACAAAACCCCCAGCAACATGGTGCCACTGTATATTACATTGTAGGGTGTGGACCATATTTATGATTAAGAGGGGTGGAGGCATTTCCCACCGTGTATCCTCCGATACCTGAAGTCATGGGAGGACGGTGTTAGCTCACGCTCCCCAAGACGTGTGATGATGACTGTCAGTTGCCTGCTAGGGAAGCTTGGTCGAGATAGTGACACTTCCGCTTACGGCTTCCATTTGGAGTTAGGTCAGTATAGTTGACACTCCAAGATAGTCTAGCAGAGGAAGGATAGGAATGGAGATGGAAGTAAGTTAGGGAGGAAGGATGAGTAGAAATAGTTGAGAATGTATGGAGATTTGTCTTATTATGGAATTTAATGTTTTCCCTTCTAAAAAGAAAATGTGTATATATGAACATTCATAATTTCATAACTAAACCACAGTTGTCTAAATAAAATTGTTGAACCATATAATTGTAATTAAAGGATTTCTCAAACATTTGATTGGTTTATTGTCTGTTATAAAAGACTAGTCTTGTTGATTGGATTGGATGCATACCTAAATTACTAAAGGATGATAGTTATTGATTATTAGTACATGCATGACACTTGTATGTACTAGCTACACATGCATTTCTTGTACATGTACACTAGTATGTATGAGTTTTCTTGGCTTACTTACAAATAGTGTCGATTATTTGTTATGAATGTGTGAACCATGTTTCTTTTCCTTTGTACCACGAGATACCTTAACTTCGGGATGAAGTTTCCTAAAGGGTGGGTGTACGTAACAACCCTAGTTGAATACATGCTTAGGGATTATTAAGTAAAATTAATTAGATAATTAATTGTCTTAATACAGTTTTAATTAAACAATGATTATCATTAATAATATTAATTAAATATTTATTTATTAATTAATTGTTTATAACTTTTGATTAATTAATTAATTAATTACATATCACATTCAATGACATGGGTAAGAAATTTAAGGGGCTTAATAATTTTAATTTTTTTAATTAAATGTTTTATGTATGCGGGAGGGGATAAGACATTAAAGAAGGGGATAAGATATTAATGAAGAGGATAAGATATTAAAGGGGGAAATAAGGAAATTAATGAGGGGAGGAGAGTCGGCAAAGGAGGATATGATGGGGAAGAGTCTTACGGGTAGGGAATTCTTTGGGGGAGGCAAGAAGCATTTTGAGGGGAGGATATATTTCTGTGGGATATTTTCTGTGGAGATCGGGGGTGTGAGGAGTTTGGTTTTTTTGGGGGGGTTTGGTGAATCAGAAGCAGGGGGTTTTGGGCACTGGGGCCAGGATATCCTTACAGTATCCTAAAGCTAGGGAGCTGGACAGGATTCTCCTAGCTGGTAGGGAGGAAAACTCGGTTTTGGGCAGTGTTTGACACAGTTTCAACTTCATCATTGGACCAACGAAGCAGCGGGATTTAACATCAGAAGCAGGTATTTTTAATTATGAATTGCTGAGTTATTTTCATGTTGTAGATAAATTTTAATCTCTGCTGAATATTTTGCTTGTGTGTTGGTGAATGAATCATTTATGGAAATTGAAAAGAATTATATGTTAAATTGTATTAAATTTATAATTTAATTTAGTATGGTCACTACACCCATATTTTCTACAATGTTTTGTAGCTGTTGCTATTAAAACTCTTTTAGGACGTCTAGTACAACAATTTTTACAAGGGAAATAACATTTGTCGTCACCCTTTTCACCCTCTTTAATTCTTTTCCCAGCTCCAATGTTTTCTGACATTCTTCCCCACAGACTTATACTGAAACAAATATCTGTTTTTTGTTCACCGAGAAGACCCGCAAACCCTTTTTGAAGCATCGTTATTATAGCAAACTTGTCACAACATCCGTCAAATGCAACATATTTATAGATTTTGTAACATCGCAATTTCGACGTAAAAAAGTCCTAAGTGATCGTTGGTATTTTGACTTGGTGAACATAATAAGGTGACCGTTGGAGGGGAAAACCTAGTTTCCAAAACGTCGCAATTGCGACATATATCTTCACAAATGTGGAAAGAATGACATCTATGTCACAAACGTGGCAAGAGATACGTTCCGGTGGAAAACGTGGCAAGAGAGACATTGCAAAATGTCGCCATTGAAACATCAATCTTCACAAATGTGGCAAGAGAGACGTTCCGGTGGAAAACGTGGCAAGAGAGACGTTCTGGTGGAAAACGTGGCAAGAGAGACATTAACGTGGCAAGAGAGATGTTAACATGGAAAGAGAGACGTCAACGTGGCAAGAGAAACGTCAACATGGCAAGACCGTCGTTATCAGGCAACATGATTTTTTTTTTATATAAATTTCCTCTATTTTGCGACAATATGGACAATTTTGTCCATAACGCCGCAAATAAAACGTCAGAATTTTTACAATATGTACTAGTGTTAATCTATTGTGATAATACAAGCGCCATCAATATCTCAAAGAACCTGGTGATGCACTCCAAGATGAAGCACATTCCAATAAAGTATCACTTTCTACAAGAACGGGTTATAGAGAAGAATGTCAGAGTTGAATATGTGGGAACAAAAGAATAGGTGGAATACATCTTTACAAAACCGCTTCCACGGGAAGCCCTTGAGTCTTCGATAGAGACTAGGAGTAATTTATTCTCCAAAATGAATTCTTTTGAATGCTTATATTATATGTCTTAGATGTACATGAGGAAACACCATAAATAGGACAAAGGGAGAGAGATTTATCAAATGAAAAGGTAAATGCTTGGAGAGAGAGCATAGAGGCATGTTACCAAGGGAAGCGATTGTCACAAGGGAAGAATGAGCGATATGACTTCAGAGTGATACCCTTTGTGAAAGGGGGAGATATTATTCATATGGAGGGAGAGAGAGTAATCAGAGGCTTATAAACACAAAGAAAAATCAAAGGCATGTAGATAGGAGGAGCACCCCAAGGAGAGTTCAGTCAGGGAGAGAAACCCCAAAGGGATATAACATTTTCCATTGATGTCAAAGGGAGAGAGATAGAAACATTGATGAGGAGTATAATCATGAATGTTATCATGACTAATTGTTGCGGTCAATGTTGGTGTTTCCATCAATGCCAAAGGGGGAGATTGTCAAACAGTTGGCTTAGGTTGATGGATAGTTGGTATTGATTTTTTTTTTCATTGATATCAACCATTCGAGAGTGATATTGTAGATTGATGTCAACCCTTGGAGAATGTACGGTAGTGAATTCCAGTAGAACAAAGGTTTGGGTAATGTACCCAAGGTTGTTTAATGTATTATGGTATGCGTTTTAATATATTTGAAGGTAATACTATTCTAGATGGATAGTACATTTCATTCCATTTCTGGTGGTATGTGGAATGTCGCATAACTCCTCATGGTTAGAGAGTTATGGCCATGAGAAGTTGGAAAACTCAGGTTTGGGTAATGGACCCAAGTTTGTTTGATGGATAATGGTATGAGTTTTGATATATTTGAAGGAAATACTATTATAGATTGATAGTACATTTCATTCCATTTCCAGTGTTATGTGGAACGTTACATAACTCCTCACAGTTAGAGATTTATGGCCATGTGAAGTTGGAGAATCCTCACGAGTCATCTAGAAACCCCAAAAGGTCAAAGTAGTCAAAGTGGTTTAAGAGTTTTTTAGAAGGTAAATAATAAAGTGAAGTGATGAGTGTACTATAATTCAAAGTGAATACAAAATAAATTATTTAAATAATAAAGTTAATGGAGAAATTACTAAGTTGACAAGTGGTTAGAAGTGGGTTAGCCCTAAAATAAGGAAAAGGGTTTAAGATGGTTAAAAGGTAACCCCTTGAGGTAAAGTGAAGTGATGAGTGTACTATAAGCCAAAGTGGATACAAAATAAATTATTTAAATATTAAATTTAATGGATAAATTACTAATTGGACAAGTGGTTAGAAGGTGGTTGACCCTAAAATAAGGAAATTGGGTTAAGATGGTTAAAAGGTAACCCCTTCAGGAAGCTACATGAAAGTATAAATAAGAGGCAAGGCTCTCTCAATTTCATCACTTGAGAATATTGAATATCTACAGGTGACTAAGGTAACCAAATGATATCTAAGCCAAATTTCAGAGAGAAGGTGCAGTAAAGAAGGCCGAAATTCAAGGGAGGATAAATTATTTTGATGATGCTTTCTCAGGTATGTTATTTACAGGTCATCTCACCATTTTCACAATAGAATTTTTTCTAGAATGATTCAGACCGTGAAATTGATAGGCCATTGATAAAACATATCCAGGTATCTATGGGAAAAAAATCATCTTGTGGGTCATTGTATTTTTGGAGTTACACTCCATGTAAAATAGGGTTTATGGCTAGTCTTGAAACTAGTCTAAACCAGGCGTTTTAGGTAAAAAAGTCATAACTTATTAATAGAATATACAGCTTAGGAAAGGCCTAATGTGTTGGATAGCGTACAGTCTGTAGTATTCTTTGTAAAATTTTCATATCCATACAACAAATATTCTGTACGAGGCACGCTCTACAAGTTTACTCTCTAGAATAAGCCAGAATTCAACAAGGTATGCCATTTTTTCTATAAATACTTTTATGAGAGGTTCCAAGTAGTGAAACCTATAGGAATTTCATAAAACACATTGAAGAACATTGTGTACTATTTTCATATCTTTATTCATTACATGTACATAGTTATGATTATTTCAGGTTAGGGTTGTTGACTAATCCAAAACTAGCCATGTGAGACTAAAGAAAAGTTTGATGAAAGTGTTAGTCTCTTGTTGTTAAAGTTAAGGAAGGTTTGCAGGTATGTGATAATATACACTAGTTCTATTACATAGTTACAAATCAGATTTGGATGATGAAATTGACGAGGGATTTTGGTTGAGGTACATGTTGGGTACATGGTTGAGACAAGTAGTTGATGAGTTGGCACATACATGAGGTGTATAGTTGATGACGTTGGTACATATTTATGAGTCATAGTTGATGAGTAGTTGATACATGATTGGTACATACTCAGTACATGGTTGGAGGCACTTGTTAGTAGTATTGTTGACACATGGTTTATGGATGATGTAGCATACTTGTATTATTAGAAGCACATATTGATCTTGGTGATGATTATTAGTTGTTGTGTTATGCTTGGTTGATGCACATATTTGAGAGTTGTCTTGGTGATTGATCTTGGTGAGCAGATCTGATTTGGTTGATAAAATTGATGAGATAGGTTGTTGTCATAGGTTTTTTGGAAAGGTTGTTGTGACATGTTATTTGTACAGGTTTGGTACATGGTTGATGCACTTGTTCATGGTACAGGTTGAGGTACAGGTTGGTGCATGGTTGATGCACTTGTTTATGGTACAGGTTTAGTACAGGTTGTTCAGTACAGGTTGGTGCATGGTTTATCCACTTGTTTATGGTACATGTTGATTACAGGTTGATGCATGGTTCAGGTTATTAGTACAGGTTGATTGGTACAAGTTTACATCAGTATATCTCATAGTGATAGTGTGATAGTGGTTCCATCATTCTACTTATACTTCAGGGCAGTTGGATGGGGCAAGGAAAGGTGGTTGTATCCAGCTTCCAGTTGTAGTCGAAGAACATAGGGGGTTGTAGCCTCCGTCTAGTTATAGCCAGAGAATTGGGGAGTTGGAGATTCCCTCAGGTTGTAGCCTGAGAAACTAGGGGGTTGGAGCATCCTTCCAGTTGCAGCTGGAAAACAAAGGAAGTTAGTGCTTCCAATGAATGTAATTCTTCAAGACATATAAGAAAAATCATTCTATGGTTTTCTCCCGCTTTGGGTTTCCACATAAACTATTGGTGTATTGTGTATGTGTATGATTGTTCATTTGTTCATTGCTTATTTACTCTACAATTATTGGATGATAATGCTACATTGATATAACACTTGGATGATATGGTTGAAAAGGATTAAATTTCTTTATTACTGATTCACCCCCCCTCTTAGTAATCCAACAAAGTTTTCTTACCAGTCCATACCTCTTGTGGAGTCTTGTCATCCAAAATTGATGAGGGTGATCTGTTGACCAGATAACATGCAGTACCCACTGCCTCTGCCCAAAATTATTTCCCTAACCCGACACCACTGAGCATACACCTTTATTTTTCCATCAACATCCTATTAATGCTTTCTACAACTCCATTTTGTTGAGGTGTTTATGGAGTAGTCTCCTGCCTTTCTATACTGCACTTCTTATATAATTCTTCAAATTCATTCCCACAGAACTCTCTGTCATTATCTGTCCTCAACACCTTAATTATTTTCTATGTTTGATTCTGAACAATATCCTTAAATTATTTAAAACTATCAAAGACTTCAAATTTCTTCCTAAGGAAATATATCCAAGTATTCCTCGAGAATTCATCTATAAATGAGACATAGTACACATATTTTCCCAATGATGGGACCGACACAGATCCAAAAACATCATTGTGAACTAGTTGTAAAATTCCTTCTGACCTCGTTTCACTAGAGGGGAATCTTAGCCATTTCTTCTTCCCATATACACAATGTTCATAGAAATCAAAATCCAGAGAGCAGTTAGACATACCTTCAATTATACCTTTACCATGTAGTAGTCAAAGACCCTTCTCTCTGATATGCCCTAGTCTTTGATGCCACAACATAACATTTTCTCCAGAGATTGTAGGATTTATTTCTTCTTCAACTCCAATATCAAGAACAATGGAACTATTACACCCATCACTAATAGTGCTTCCTTGCAGATTATACAAAGTTCCAAACCAAACTAACTTCAACAACACCATTGCTCCTCGAACCATATTTCATGTTTCCTTTTCAAATATTGTTTTTACCCCTGCATCGTCCATTTTGCTTACAAAAATCAAATTTATGGCCAATCCTAGGATGTGAAGAACACCAGGTAGTGTTATAATCCTTCCATCTATGAGCCTCAACTTGAATTTTCCTCAACGCATGATTCTGGTTGTCAAGTATGTCATCCTCTTCCTCTGACTTAGAATAGATATGTATGTCATCCAAGAATACTATGAAAATCTTATCCAAATAATTTCTGAATATGCCATTCATTAAGAACATGAATACAACTGGTGCATTGGACAATCCAAATGGCACCACTACAAATTCGTAATGCCCATACCTAGTTCTAAAGGATGTCTTATGGATGTCTTATTCCTTGATTCTTACCTAATGGTATCCTCATCTAAAGTCTATATTCGAAAATATGTTTTCTCCTCTTACCTAATCAAAGAGGTCATCAATTCTGGGTAAAGGACATTTTTTCTTCACAGTGGATTTATTCAGCTGTCAAAAGTTAATACATAGCCTCGATGTTCCATCCTTATTTTTTACAAAGAGTACTAGTTCTCCCCAAGGTGAAACAATTGGACGTATGTACCCTTTCTTCAACAATTCTTCCAACTGCAATTGTAATTATTTTAAGTTTGGTGTACTCATTATGTAAGGTGTGTTTAATTCCAGGGTATCTTCTGGCACTAAATCAATAGAGAAATCTATCTCCCTATTTGGTGGAAACCCTGGTATTTCTTGGAATACATCTTCAAATTCTTGTAGTACCAAAAATTCTTCAAGGCTTGGTCACTTTGTCTTTTCTGTCTCCTCCACGTGGGTTACATACAATTGCCATCCTTTTCTAAGACATCTCTTCAGCTGTAAGGCTAAAATATCCATTATAGATATGGGTCTTGGAACTCGTTTCACAATGCTCTCTTTCCCTTCTTCATCAAGACATGAAAATGTCTTGTTATGAAATCTAGGAAAGCATGATGCTTGTCCAACCAATCCATTCCAATTAGAGTATCATAATACCCCAATGGTATAATATTTATATCATCATTAGTATTCACACCATTAATACTTATGGAATAAAATATGACCATATCACTGATCCTTCTTTTGGTTCTAATGGCTAGCTGAACAAAACTTGATTTTCCAAGATTATTTTTCTCCAAATCTAATTTATCCACTATTTTAGGATCAATGTGGCAATGACTTGCTCCTGAATCAATTAAAATAACAACATGATGATTAATGTTCTTACCTTCCACCTTGATCATATTGGATTGGTACTCTTCTTGTCCATCATCTAAGGCTGCATATATTTTTCCCATGTCTTCTACTGTTGTAGCCTCTTGGATGTTTTACACAATATTCTCTTTGTCTTTTCTGTGAGGGAAATCCTTGTACAAGTGATCTTCTTTGCATCCCAAACATTGGATTGGTGGTATTCCACTTTTTCCAAAGGAGTATTCTCTCTTAGATTCATCCTTAGCATACTGGTATGGATGATTTTTATTTGGGCTATTTCTGTTGAAAGGAGGTTTGAATCCTTTCTTTCTCTGATCAAACTTCTCTTTCTTCTTATCCTTCCAAGATTTCTCCAAAGAATCCTTGCCCTTTCCTTTATCATACATGTACTTATCCTTCCTAATGGTCTCAGTCAAAGTCTTGGGATTATCATCAAAGGATGGTGTCTTAAACTTCCTCATCTCTCCTTGCAAATTGTCCAATTCATGTCTTCTTGTTTGGTCCCTAACAGGAGACACTTCTAGGTTGCTTATGGAATATTAATATGCATAAAATTTCCTTGTTCAGTAAGGAGCTGAGTGATGTCTATGAGTTCTTCTATGACTTCTTGAATAACAAACTCTTTTGTAGTTCTCTCTTCTTTCATGATATCTTCCCTCTTCCTCCTGTTTTGAGCTTGATCCATACTTTCTTTGCCTCTACAACTAATTTAATATTTTCATCACTTGATAATTTATCTGATTTTGTTCTCTCATCAACCTCTCATTGTATGTTTTGTAACTCTGCACTTTTATTTTCAGGCATCTCACAGTCTTTATCAATGTTTCTTTCCCCCCTCTACCCTTGTGTCCGTTGGATTTTGTCTCTGCATTACAAACACTGATATTTTGACCTTTGGCCTCTTTATCATGGTTGTAAGATCCATCTCCTTCTTCCATTTATTGAATATGCATTATTATACTGAATTGATATGTTTATACCCTCTAACTCTGCAAAATGTGCAAGAAACCATTTTTGTTAGAATTATGCATATTATAAAAAATTTCCAAACAATGCTACAAGTCCTATTTCTACTCAATTCATGAAGAAATATAATATCATTCTCCAAATTATAAAAATTCAATTTTATTATCCTCTGAATCATATTTCCAACGACTATACTCTTTCCCCAATCTGTAGCAACCCTCTTTAGGATGCGAGGAAATTAATCATTAATTAAATACATACACAATAACGATTGTTTTAACATAATTTCATTGATTTTAATTTACACAATTCTTCTACATTTTCTCAATGATAAATGTAATAACATGATGAATTATGTAATATGTTAACTCTAAGATTTAAAACTTAAAACATAAGCATATAAAAAAAGATATCAATAAAAAAATAACACTAAGGAATACCTCCTCCTCGATTTGTCGAACATCGTTAGTTGCAATGTAGTTCTGGGTGTAGTAAGAAGATGCTTCCAAGAATTATTTTTCTTTTCACTTTCACATAGGGAAGCCAACTAGGAGCCTAGCCAGCTTCCTATATCCAAGAAACCTTTTTGTTTCTTGGCCCTCCATGACCGTGACTCCAAGAACAATAAGCACAAATGCTCTAAGAAGATCATCCAAATAAATATATGTTCTAAAAATTATCCAACCTCTCAACATTCTCTCACCTCTATCCTCCCTTCCTCAACACTTCTTCTCCCTATTTATCAAGTTTCCATACACCCTTCCCCAAGTCTCCTCAACCACCCTCACTATTATCCATCAACATCTCTTATTTAGGTTTTTGGGAAAAGTTTAAAATAAAACTAAAATATAAATGACTTGCATTAAACAACAATAAATAAAATACAAAGTCTTTCTTCTCATGTTAGCTAATAAATGCAATTTGACAATTTTCCCCAAAATGTATATGAAAACCCGCCTTACTCATTTAATTCATCATACCAACCATCAATCAAAGCCAAAGAAGGTATTTAATGCTTCTAGATATTTTTTATGCAATATAATTTACATAGTCAATAAACATTCAATTAAATAGTTAATAATCTAGTTTAATAATTAATACATTAATTAATTGTACTAGTGTACATGTGTAGGGTATGTGTGCGTAGCTAGAGGACACATATCTCATGCATGTACTAACAATAAACAACCACTACCTCTAGTTCATAGTTCCTATATGATGACACCAAGACATGTAGGAAAATAGATCAAGTAATGCGTCATTTAATAATCTTAACGAACAAAATTACACCAATCCATCAATAACTCATTATCACACTTAAAATATCAATAGGAAATCAAAGGAGGTTTTTAAACATGGTAGGAACCAAGTGAGTAAACAATCGTGGCATCTCTAATCCCCAATTAGTATTCTAAACTAACATCGACACACCATTCCTTCCTAACCTACTTCCATATTCCATCCTATCCTTTCCTTTGTTGGACTAAGCTAGAGCATTGATGTAGGAGAATCACTCCAACTTAGCCATGCCTCAGCAGCCAGTGCAACAATGCGATAGGAGGGAGAAAATACCAAGGAGAGAGAAGCACGAACTTTCTCATTTTTGAGTCTAAATTTCAAATTTAATGTAAATTTAATATTGTAAGGCTTGAGGAAGAACGAGTCATTGTCTTTGTATAGGCTGCATGTAAAGTCACCTTTAATGGTTGAAAGGTAGATGAATCGAGATCCGATTTGGACTAGATGTAAATTAAATGTAATTTAATGTAAGTAGGTGAAGGAAGGCTCGAGAAGCCCCTCTTATGTAAAAATATCTATGTATATAAATCATTAGAGGATTAGGGAATGTAGAGAAGAGAAGAGAAGAGAGGAGAGGAGAGAAGGAACTGAGACTCTTTTGCAGTCCAGTCCTGTACACATTGTAAAGAACATTCAGATTTAATGAAATCATATTTCCCTACATATGAGTTTATGTATGTGTGTTCTATGTGAATGAATATGTTTGTTTCTGAATTTTTTTTGTGCATACGTATGAATTCTATGAAGGTATGAATGTTCCCTTTGCAGGAATAGATAGACTTGTCTATCTGTGTGAGTTTCTGATTGTTATGGGATCTCATGGATGTGCAAGGAATGGATATTAGAGTTGTTAGAAAAATCTAAAATGACAATGCAAGAACTAATTTAGGATTTTTGTTAAGAGCATTCCAGGTGGGCACACCATAATAATTCTCAAGCTCAAAAAGGATAGTGCAAAAAGTGCACGAAACCAACACTTCGTTAAGTGTTGATCAAGCTTAGGGGGAAGAGAAAAGAGTGCCAGGAGGGCATTGGAAGAACACTTCAAAAGTGTTCATAAGCTCAGAAGAATCAGTGCAAGTGTGTGCCAAAAGACATTCTAAGTTTCAAACTATAAGAGAAGTGTAACGAGTGTGCAAGAAATTGTAACAGACTCAATAGCTCAGGATAAATAGCATGAATTGCGCAGAGTGAGTGCAAGGAGTGAAAATATACTCATATTACTATAAAATCACAAAGGATATACGCATGAAAGGTGTGCACATGGCCAACACTTATAGAAGTGTTGAAAAGGTTCATAGGAGAGCGAGCGCAAGGAGTGCACATGAGGTTTTTCTAAGTCTCAATATCAGGAGAGAATCGCAAGGTGTGCACCAGAGTCTAAGTCCTTTGAGTTGATAAATCTCAAGAAGGATAGCAATATTTATTTCTCTAAAGGATGAATCCCTTTTGTTTGGAAGGTGCGCGAACAAGATCTGCTTGGAAGGAGTCAAGATATCTCATAGTTGTCAGATCTTAGAAAGAATTTCGGTCATTAATATTCAAATTCCTTCAGACTTCGTCGCTTCATAAAATTTGAAGTTTTATTGTAAGTATGGGAAAAATCCCCGAAGGCCCTAAGCCTCGAAGTGAATCTACATTGTAGATCACTGGGATAAGTACCAGTTGTTGGATTGGTCATGGAACAAATCTGGTTCATCAGATCAAACCCCAGACCAGAGGAGGAGCGTCGTGGAAAAGACCACATCCTAGTCGTTGGATCTATGTGCAGAAAAAAATGAGTTGTATATCTCACACATTTGGAGATTTGGAACTACGAAAGAAGTTGGTAATTGTTTGTGCAAAGTGACAATTCCCCGAAGTCCTGAAGTCTGAAGGCAATCTAGATCGTTGCTTGAAGGGGAAACATCTCTAGAGATTGTGAGTGGTTCAAGAGTCCAACAGTTCGAGAGAACTGGGTTGTTGTTGCGTAAAGGGAAGGAAGTCCCGAAGCTCTAAAGTCTGGAGCAGATCTTGACCATTAGCATCAGGGATATGTGTCAACAGATCGCTGACTATTCAGAGTTTTACATTTCAGGAGCTTGCATGGAAAATTTCTCTTGGGAAAGAAATCCTTGAATGCCTGAATCCCATAGTACATCTTGATCATCCATTGATGAGGACACGTGGACCGTATATTTTCTCCTTTCACTAGTTTGACATTTGACTATTCGGGGGATTGGTGGTGGTCAGGAGCAAGGAACCCTGAAGCCCAAATTTCTGAAGTCAATCACATTCAGAATCTGTTGGAGGAAGGTGAGACGTAGATCATGAGGAATTCGACATTTGGTAATTTAGAGGGAAGTGGGCTTCAAGGTGTGAAAAACCTCGAAGCCCAGAGTAAGCGTAGACCATCGATCTAAGGTGGATGCTAGTCGACTAATCCACAAGTTTTGAGTTCGCGTATTTGGAGGCATTGCACATTCAAACAGGGAAAAATACTAAATCCCAGAGCCTAGAGTAATAAAGGACCATTGATCCATCATGAAGGTTAATCGTTCGATCTATAAATTCCATATTTTATAGTTTGCGGGTATTTTGTGTTGGAGTAGGGAAAAATCTTGAAGCCCCAGAGTTATTGCGAGCCGTAGATTTTGGTTTGGGATGTAGACTGTCAATCCCGTGGGTAGTTCAAGAATTATCCAATTCCTCGTTCGAAGGTTTTAGAAGGTGTTGAGGGAAAAAATCTCTAAGTCCGAAGCTTCAGAGCACCGAAGTAGAACATTTTGTTAGGAGCCTAGTTCTATCCCACAATCATATGCGATTTTCGTTGAAATAAAAGGGATAGCACTAAATTTTGATTTTAAAGAGGAAAGGGGATTAGAGAAAGCACTCACAAGCCTTTGTGAGACCTGCATAAGGAAATTATTGGCATGTGAACATTAATACAGGATCCAGCTAGGATCCGAGAGCTAATTTAGCTCCTATGTGAACAATCCTAGACCAATAGGTTGCGTGAGCCCCAGCTGAAGGTGGGAGTTTGCATCATATGGTATCAGAGATGATTTTTGTCTATAGAAAATATGAAAAAGAGGAGAGGTATTCTCTGTGTTAATATTGTTTGCAAGTGTGCAACATATAATAGACAACCAAGTAGGCTAAAAGAAAAGGATGAGTTGTGTTCTTGAAGTAGAGGAGAGCCCGTGGAGCTCTTGAGGTGAGTAGTTGGAGTACATCATCTAGCGATAAAGGAGTTCTCGGGTGAAGGAGAGAGTGCAAGGTGTGCGCCTACACTCAACAAGAGTGTAAAATGTCAGAGAGAAGGTTATGATAGGTGAACTAGAGGCTAAGCGAGGAGAGCTTGGAAGAGGATGAATGTACCTCACAACGAGTGAGTGGAAGATCAAAGACTTTCCAAGAGGGCAGGGAGAAGATAAAATGGATATTGAAGTCCATAAACAAGGTCGAAGATGAGACATCAAGAGAATGAGCAAAGAGGAGATGAATAAAAATCTCAATTATACCAGAGAGGAGCGCAATAGATGAACATTGCAATGGAAAAGGATGCAGCAAGAAAGATGGAGGTATGAGTGCCCCATGAAGAAGAAGGTAAAGTGGCCTATCTAGAGTTTAATTTACAAGAGGCAAAAACATATGCATAGGAGGTGGCTGAGGCAATTTGAATACCTCAGGGACACAGAGGAGGAGATGGTTTACGTTTGTGAACCAAAAGATGGAGAAATCCTTGGCAAAGAGGAGGAGAGATCAATCGAATATCTATTAGACTTCCAGGAGGGAAGAAGGGAAAAGTCAGGTTCCCAAGTGGGAAAAAAGAGGTGAGATTGTTTGAGAGTATTGAGAAATCAGAGGAGAGTTCATATCAACAAGGAGTGCTGACAAAAGAGGAGGAAGATCAGAGGTGCATTTTGATCATTGGAGGAATCAATATATTCCTGCCAATTATCCCAACAAGGGTCAGTGCATGTGTTACACATGAGGAGGTGATGCGGGAGGCATCTAGAGAAGAGTCGATGGCACCAGATTTTTTTAAAACTAACATTGCATGTATTATAGGTGCATGAGAAGAAAGAAAACCAACAACGACTGTCATAAAGGAAGAGAAGGATAAAACATTAAAATCTACCCAAGAGATGAAGGAAGAGGAGCATTCATATGCAATGCTCACTCAGTGGGAGGATGAGTTGAAGATGATGGATGATTGGTTAAGAAATCCAAAGACAGAGGAAGACTTCCAAAAGGATGTGATTATGAAAAATGGAGAATAATTCCATCCCGAGGAGCAGTTAGATGAAGTTGGACTTATACCAACACAAAGAGATATAGAATAAAAGAGGAACTGGAAGAAAGAAAACTATCAAAGGAGATGGATGAGCAACAACTCAATAATAATGTTGTAGAATTGGAGTCTACAGTGGAGTGGCAAGAAAATTCCACATGAGATGAAGTTTGCATGGGATATTAGAATGATATTCCCTTTGATCTGTGTGAAGAATTGGAGGCCCTGGGAGAAAGAGAAATAACCCAGAGTAGGCTCATCCAACATGTAAATTTGGAGATTGATGAATATGAGGTGATGCAGCATAGAAAACTGCAGTAGATGATCCATCCCATGGACAAGATGGACAAGGAGATTGAAGAAATAAGAAGGTTGATGTTGAAGTTAGGAAAGCATACAGTCAATGGTAGGTGGAGGCTAACAAGATGATATTGTAGTGGCAAGATCAATGAAGCCCTACAACATAAAATATGAAAACTAGGAGGAGATATTGCAACATCAACAACAACAACATGGCAGAGGAGTAGGTGGACAACTCCAGATTGAAGTTTGGGACCCAGGAGGATCTCAACAGTAGCGACAAAATATCCATGAGAAACAACTCATGATTTTTGTTAGCGGGGGAGTATGATGCAGGAGCATCACTCAAACTCAGTCGTGCATTAGTAGCTAGCGCAACAACACACTAGGAGGAAGCAAATCCCAAGGAGAGAGAAGCGTCAACTTTCTCATTTTTGAGTTTAAATCTCAAATTTAATGTAAATTTAATATTGTAATTCTCGAGGAAGGTCGAGTCATTGTCTTTGTACAAGCTGCATGTAAAGTCACCTTTAATGGCTGACAAGTAGATGAATCTAGATCCGATTCAGAATAGATGTAAATTAAATGTAATTTAATGTAAGTAGGTGGAGGAAGGTTGAGAAGCCCCTCTTATGTAAAAATATAAATGTATAGAAATCATTAGAGGATTAGGGAATGTACAGAAAAGAAGAGAAGAGAGGAGAGGAGAGAAATAATTGAGACTCTATTGCAATCTAGTCTTGCACACACTGTAAAGAGCATTCATATTTAATGAAAGAATATTTCCCTGCATATGAGTTTCTATATGTGTGTTTTGTGTGAATGAATATGTTTGTTTTTTAATGTTTTGTCTACATATGTATGAATACCATAAAGGTATGAATGTTCCCTTTGAAGGAATAGATAGACTTATTTATCTGTGTGAGTTTCTGAGTGTTATGGGATCTCATGACTGTGCAAGGAGTGTACATTAGAGTGTGAAAGAACTTATTTAGGATTTTTGTGAAGAGCGTTCCAGGTGGGCACACCAGAACAAGTCTCAAGCTCAGAATGGATAGTGCAAAGAGTGCATGAAGCCAACACTTCGTTAAGTGTTGATCAAGCTCAGGAGGAAGAGCACAGAGTGTCACAAGGGTGCTGGAAGAATAATTCAACAGTGTTCGCAAGCTCGGGAGAATTAGCGCAAGTGTGTTCCAGAGGATAGTCTAAGTTTCATACTGTAAGATAAGCGCAAGGAGTGGACATGAAACTGTAATAGGCTCAATAACTCAGGATAAATAACATTAATTGTGTAGGGCAAGTGAAAGGAGTTCACATATACTTATAAGAGTATAAAATATTGAAGGACAGACCCATGCAAGGTGTGCACATGGCCAACACTTAGAGAAGTGTTGAAAATGTTCAGAGGATAGCAAGCACAAGGAGTGCGTGGGAGATTTTTCTAAGTCTCAAGGTTAGGAGAGAAGTGCAAGGTGTGCACCAGAGTCTAAGTCCTTTGAGTTGATAAATATTAGGAAGGATAGTGAGATTTAGTTATTCAAAGGAAGAATCCATTTTTTTTGGAAGGTGAGTGAACGATATCTACTCAGAAGGACTCAAGATCTCTCATAGCCATCAGATTTGAGAAAGGAGCATTCTCATTAATCTTCTAAGTCTTTCGGACTTCGTCGCTTCAAAAAATTTGAAGTGTTATTGTAAGTATGGGAAAATTCCCTAAAGGCCCTAAGCCTCAGAGTGAATCTACATCGTAGATCACTAGGAGAAGTGCCAACCTTTGGATTGGCTCTGAAAAGAATCTAGGTCATCAGATCAAAGCCCAGACTAGAGCAGGAGCACCGTGGAAAATATGAGATCCCGGTTGTCGAATCTACGTGCAGACGGACGTGAGCCATAGATATCACACATTCGGATATTTGGCACTCATTAATAAGTTGGTAATTGTTTGTGCAAAGTGAAAATTCCATGAAATCTGAATTCAATCTTGTCCGTTGGTTGACGGGGACACGTGTCCATAAATTGCGAGTGGTTCAGGAGTCTGACATTCTAGGAGAATTGTGTTGTTGTTACGCAAACGGAAGGAATTCTCGAAGTTCTGAAGTCTGGAGAAAATCGTGATTGTTTTCGTCTAGGATATGTGTCAACATATCACCGACTATTCAGAGTTCGACAATTTGATAGCTTACATGGAAAATTTGTCTTGGGACAGAAATCCCCGAAGCCCGAAGTCCATATTGATCATCCATTGATGAGGATGCATTGACCGTTGATCTCCGTATTTCACCAGTTTGACGTTCGACTGTTCGGGGGATTGGTGGTTGTCAAGAGCAAGGAACCCCAAATCCTGGAATTTTGAATTCAATCATAGTTGTCAACCATTAGAGGAAGGTGAGCCGTAGATCCCAAGGAATTTGTCATTCAATAATTCAGAGGGAAGTGGGTTTCAAGGCGTGGAAAACCTCGAATCTCGGAGCTCGTAGTAAGCATAGACCATCGATCTAAGGGATACACCATTCATTTGATCCACAAGTTCAAAGTCCGCGTATTTAGAGAAATTACACATTTAAACGGGGAAAACTCCCAAATCCTAGAGCCCAGAGTAAGTGCAGACCATTGATCCGTGATGAAGGTCAACCTTCTAATCTGTAAGTTTGGCATTCGACACTTCATGGGTATTGTGTGTTGCAACAGGGAAAACACCTGAAGCTTGGAGCCCCAGAGTTACTGCGAGCCATAGATTTTGGCGTGGGATGTAGACCGTTGATCTTGGGGGAAGTTCAGGAATTCGTTAATTCGGTGCTCGGAGGTTTTGGAAGGTGTTGAGGGAAAAACTCTTGGAGTCTGAAGCTCCTGAGCACCAAAGTAGCAAGTTTTTTTAGGCGCTTGGTTTTAGCCCACGATCATATTCAATTTTCGTTGAAATAAAAGGAATAGTGCCAAATTTTGATTTTAAAGAGGAAGGGGGCTTAGAGAAATCACTCGCGGGTCTTTGTGGGACCTGCACAAGGAAATTAAGGGCCTGTGAACATTAAGAGAGGATCTAGTATGGATTCGAGAGATAATTTAGCTCTTATGTGAATGATCCTAGAGTGGCAGGTCACACGAGCTCCTGGTGAAGGTGGGTTTTGCATCAAGAATCAACTATATTGACCTAACTCTATTCAGAACCCATAAGAGGAAGTGTCATACATCTCTACCAAGATTCCCCAACAGGCAACTAGCAGTCACCATCACACATTTAGGAGAGCGTGAATTCACATAGCCCTCCCACGACTCTAGGTTTCAAAGGATAAATTGTGGGAAATACCTCCACCCCTCCTCGTAGAACTAGGTACAACACCCTACGTCAAGCCATAATGTACAACTGTTGTTCTTAGAGTCACGTCATCAAACAACCAGTCTGGGTAAGTTGTGCGCCATGCCAAAACAACACTTACCACGGATCATAACAAAAGTTCAAATCATAAATTAAATAATAATTACAACTTATATCATACACCATATTCTTGGTGTCTACAACATCCAAGTTACCTCAACACTATAGTCATTTGGCTATCACATAGTTGATCAACCTGTAGGTTAGTTCACCAATTACTCACATCCATGTAGATACATCACAAATTTCCTATAAGAATCCATATTTGCATTGACATTCAATTAAGAAATATATGTATATTTACGTCATGCATTGCATCTATTATACATTCACAACATAACATGAACTGGTATCCATGTACCAAAATTCCCCATTTTAATTTTCATGTTTAAACAATCGGATAACTATATCTGTCATGAGCATATATCATGTAACCCATAAATAGGTCTATATGTACACATCTAAATGTCTAACTCAATCTAACTAACTCTAAATAATGGCTAAGTATTGAATTATTAAGACGAGTAAACAACAATGTTCTAATTTCCTAAGGCCAAAATATCGGGCATTACATACACCCACTCTTCAAGAAACTTTGTCCGGAAGTTATGGTCAAAATGAAAGTTAATCATAATGCATGGTCCTTACATCTCCCTAGGGTTAACTCTTGAAGAATTATTACTTGGTCACTACTTTGATTGCACTATCATAAAGTCATTACAAAGCTACTAGTACGTTAGCAATAAGGACAATACCTTTCGAATAAGTTTTATTTCTCATCTTCAAGTCTCTTTCTTGTATTAGGAACCAAGAGATTTAGAGTATCCAATTTTCTAAGTTCTAAATTAATTCATGAGGAATTTTGATATCACTTTCAACATCTCTTTGGAATCTTCATAATCGCTAGTCAATAATTTAGTTTTTTTTTTCATCATTATTTTCACATTTTTCTTACTATTGTTCTTTAACATACATTATTCTTTTAGCAATGTGAATGGTAATTATTATGCCATCTCATCTCTACAATAATATAACTATATCAATGATTTTACATATATTTAAGTATCGTTTAATGAAAATTATCCAATTATATTAATTATATTTATTCAAACCTTCAATTCACCTTTCAATTGAAAACATTTTAGTGTAATAACCACCATACTTAGTGTAATAACTACGATACTTTAGTCGATAATTTGATTTCTCCATACTATCTTAAAATCGTTTAATAATGAAGACAACTCATTTGTCTCACCATTGTAACCCATACCTCAAATCCGTAACTACTCCAAGGTTTGACATTAGATCACAAAGGACTTAAAACAATATAATCCTTAAATTTTTACTAGAATAATATTTATAATTATTGTTCCATACTATTTATACTCACCATTCCATGAAATATGCATTCTATGCATTTATATTAAATTCAATATATATATATATATATATATATATATATATATATATATATATAAGATGACACTCTTTAATCGTATGAGGTGTATCCATAATTGTTAATGAAAAATAGAACAAGCTTCTCAAAATTAAGGATTTACACCACCATACTCTTTGAAATGTGCTTATCACCTATGATAAATACAACCTTGCCTTTGTTATTTTTCTAGACAATAATAAAAGAAATCATATTTTGAACTAATACTTTTCTTTTACACAACATTTATTGTTATATATATATGAACTTTACATATCAAATTAATATTATTACTTTAAATATTTTCTCAATATTTTTAATATAATAAATAATGTGAATCTTTAATGACTTTTTTTTACATACTCAATTTTAACCATTTGTTTGTTTTTGTAAAAAGGAGGTAATAAATATCTTAAAAAGTAAATGCCAAACTTCCATATACTAAATTAAACTTATCAATACAAATTGATAATATTGTCATAATAAATAATAAAATAAAATACTAAATTACGATCCTAAATTAATAATAATATTGTCTTGTAAATCTTTTTGTCAAATTACGATCCTTGTCACACATTAAAGCAAAACATAATGTCCTTGCAGTAATTAATATGAATTTGAAATATACATGAAGTCAATTTAGAAATTCCCGAAATATTCTTGGATTGTACGCTTAGGAATACTTAGAGACTGATCCATTATCGTAAGTTACGTTGATCATAGGCACCATTGGTATTTCCTTTGTATCCTAGGGCTGGGCTTTGATAAAGAAAAAAAAGAAAAATCCTCACTTAATTGAGTACCGGAAGTTTTTTTTGGTTGGTAGAGTGTTTTAAGATGTATTTTACAATAAATAGGTTTCTGCTCTGCGATTAGGGTTTTGCAATCATCGCCGCTACGAACTGAGGCCGAACAATGTCTGCCCCACAGGGGCCCCTGCACCACAGGGAGGGAGTGCCGATCGGCATCTCCTATAGCCGCGCTGCCGCAAATGAAAGCAATGGAGCCGGAATTAAGCGTCCCACCTTCGAAACACCTCCGGACCTGAGAGCCCAGTTAATGGATGAAGGAACAGCTCAGGACAAGGGCACGGACGTCGACCTAGCCAAGGAGAAGAGTTATGCAAAAGCTTCAGCTCCATGGATACCCGGAAAATGCATTCCGCAGGCACCACACGCACCCAAGTATGTGGTCAGCTCACCGCGAATAGAGGAGCATAAACAATACATGAAAGACAACGCCCTGGTGGGAAAATTTTTAGGGCTTTGGCCCTCTGAGCGTGACCTGATTAAATGGATACAGCACTGGTGGAAGCCGAAAGGCCATTATGAACTCCAACTCGGCTCCAAGGGTTTTTTCACAGTCATCTTCCACAATCTTGAGGATCGCAACCGCGTCTTCGATGGAGGACCATATTTCTACAACTCGGCGGGTCTATTCCTAAGATTCTGGACAGAAAAGTTCAACCCCGAAAAGGAAGA
>ML781900.1:660742-677185 GCA_009831015.1 Picea engelmannii | reverse complement strand
CTATCAGATCAAAGCTCAGTCAAGGCCCCCACCAGACTCTGAAGTCTGGGGTAAAATTTGGGACCTCAAACACTGGCCGAAAGTCACTCTCTTCTTATGGCTAGTCTCGCACTCAAGTATCCTAACATGGGACAACCTCCTGAGGAGAGGTTTTGTGGGGCCCTCCCTCTGCACACTTTGTGGAGAGGCTGAGGAAACCTTAAACCATCTCCTTAACACCTGCACCTACACAACTCAAATTTGGGATCAGGCAGCGCTTATCATGCGCACCTCCGATCGTTGCAGAGACAGCATACTAGCAACCATTGCGAATTGGCGAGATCAGGCATTCCACTCTCCCCTCCTCAATCGTATTTGGCAACTCTTACCAGGTTTTATCCTGTGACAAACCTGGAAGGAATGCAATCGACGAATCTTCAGAGGCATTTCTCTTCCCTGGCATGATTGTTGGCGACAATGTCAACGCAACGTCCTGGAAACTCTCAATCTTCGAACCTGGGCTGAGGCGGATTTAACTTGCCCCCCTTCTGAGCTCCCCATTCTCAAACACTGGACACCTCTTCCCACCCATCCAACTCGTCCCGCCCCCCCTCCTTCCACCTCCCCCTCGAGTAGCCCTTCCTTTTGGTCTCCTCCTCCTGAGGAGTTTGTTAAGTTCAATTTCGATGGCGCTTCTAAAGGAAACCCCGGAGCGTCGGGCTATGGAGCTGTCATACGTAACCACTCTGGCTGCATCCTTAACATCACGGCTGGGCCCCTGGGACACTCCACGAACAAATTTGCAGAACTTTGGGCACTCATCAAAGGACTGCAACTAGCCATCAATAGTCATTACACTCAAATAATAGTAGAAGGAGACTCACACGTCATTCTCAGTCTGCTACAGCGAATTTTACAGGGAGAAAAACCAGATAGCATCTCGCCCAGCTGGAGATTGTCGCATGGACTTCAAATTGTAGCAGATCTAATGCACCCGAACCTGGTTGTCATTCCCTCACACGTCAGAAGGAAAGCAAACCAAATTGCCGATGATTTAGCTAATCTGGGCGTCAACTGGACCGGACCAGACCTCCACTGTAACGCTACCCAAGATCAGAATCACCCAATCCTCTTGCAATGCACACACAAAGCTGGATTGGTAGATTCTCCCCCGGATGGGGTGTCAGAGCGGATGACGGGGCGAGATCTGCACGAGTCCGAGGGGCGGCGTGGCATGGAGCCACGTGATGGGCTTATGTCGCAGCCCATCAACATACCCCGGGTTTAATAGTCAGTTTAATGCGATGGGAGGGCGCATTAACGCACCAGACCTCTCCCCCTCGGCATAATTTCAATGGAGAAGCTCATTCCGTTCGGCATTCACCCCGGCACGCAGGCAGTAGAGGCCTCCCCTGTGCAGCGACAGTCAATCCCTGCGCCTCATCGCAGGCACAACCTACTCCTGGTCTGCTCACCTCACTCCGTGCAATTCTTTCTCCTGGTCCGCTGCACCAAGTTCGCCATGCCTCGACATCGACCCCGGGGAAGACCAAAGCGAGGTACTCCTTGGAAGCCTCGGAGACCTCTGATAACATCCTCTGATTCAACCTCCGGTGACTCCTCTCCTCCTCGGCCTGCCACGACCTTCCCCGTCTCTCTGCGAGCCCCGCAGCTTAGTTCCATGGCCATTATATCGCGCACTCCTATTTCAATTCTGCGCCTTTCTCATGACCCTACAAAGCTTCCTTCCAGTTCAGTGCCTTCAGGCGGCCCTCAGGACAATTGGGGCGCTTATCCCTCTCCTCAAACGACACCCAAGCGGGCAGGTCCTTGCTACCCGGAGAGCATTGATAGAGTCCAGTTCGCCGAGAGCCTGGCCATTTTACAGGATTTGGTTTTCGAGCTGAGGCAAGAGGTTGCAGACTTAAAGTTTCGCTTCCAAGCGACAGAGGGGAAGGTGGCCAGCTTCATGAACATTATCTCCTCTATGCACGAGGCCCTGTTCTCCGCCCCAGATGACACCCGTCCCGCAGAGCACCCCGAGGACACTACTGCAGCGGCACAGATCAACACGCCAACTTCAGAAGCAGCAGGGTGGCAGCAGCAGGAGCGCAGGGATGACATCCAGGACCATGCAGGCACCCACGAAGCTGATGAACGATGGGATCATGGCGTCACGTACATCGAGGAAGCACCGTGGATAGGCGACCTCCCTGCCACCTGGCCTAACTACAAGCCAACGGTCTAATTTTACTGTATGTCTGTTCACTTAGCTACTAGACATGATAGGACAAATAATGCTCTCTTTTGATGATAGTTTCAGCTTAGACTTGTTTTCTCAAAAACCTGGTAGGGCTAGCTGGACTGGTTTCCCCATGTTGGGGCAGCCCAGCAACTGTAGCCTGGACCTAGCTGTATTTTGGAACAATGCTCCAGACTTTCGAAGGATCTTAATATAATTTTGCCTCTTACTTACAAAAAAAAAAAGATGTATTTTACAATTATAAAAAGAATTTGAAACAAAAAAGATGATGTCCTATACAAATACGAGGATGTACATTTGATAGATATATATATGTGCCATCAAATATATATTAATTTTTTTTAAATTAAAATTTGAAAAAGATATATTTAAGTTATAATATATATATCTATCTATATATATATATATATAGTTTGAGTGGGCCTAATGGTTAAGGACATGTGTTTCTTCTTAAGAGGTTACAAGTTCAAATCCAAAGTGGGGTAGGGTATGTATACTTCCGTAGATTTTACTAGTCAAATCATTGGGCAGAGGGGGATCCCTTGTCCCATAATGGTTTCCTTCACCGTATCACATTCACTTATTATGAGTTAATTTCTAGATTGTATTTATACCTGGTTCTCCATCATATTGATATCTACCTTTTATTCATTTGTGTAGGTAGGATCTTATTATTATTATTTACTTCTTATTCCAATTCAATAAACTTAAGTACCTAACAAATCAATGTTGAATGAAAAATTTGTATGAAAACAAATGACATACCACTAAATTTAGAGTGAACATCCCTGGGCACCGACACAACAATGAAACAACGAATCTTGGTCAACTTACTCTTTATCATAATACCATTAATTTTCTATGTTTTTTTGGCTACTCATCAACATATTGAATCCCAATGCCACTCTTTGAGTTGTGGTGGGGAATAGTGAAGCTTTCTTTATTTATGGATTTTATTATAAGGCGTTATTTATAGCTTCTACTGTAAGGGGTTATTTATCGCTTTGGGTGTTGGCCATACAACATGATGGCAAAGAAACCAGAAGAGTAGCTAGAAAAATGAGTTATTTGCTCATCAACAGGTAACCTATGCACAAGGAGTCGTAATGAAAACAAAAAGAATTAAGTGTAATGCAGTGATTGTAATGCATGTAACTACACCTCAAGTCAAATGGAAATCAGTTGAATGTCTAGGTTCATTGTAGTTATTATTGGAGATTCCTACGATGAAGGCCAAATTTATGCTATGCGACGAAGAAGAGGGTCACATTTTTATGCCTCATTTTGATCATCCAAAAGTCATCATAGGACAAGGGACGATTGCAATGGAAATTGTACACCAAAATCCAGGCCCACTATATGCAGTATTTGTCCCTGTAAGTGGTGGATGTCTAATTGTTGGTATTGTTGCTTGTATGACTAGAGGTATGGATTATTGGTGTGGAGCTAGAATATGCAAAAGTGAAGGAACTTTATTTGTATCATGAGAAACAAGTAATGTTGGATCATGTAGGAGGTTTTATAGATGGGGTTGCTGTGAAGGTAGTACAAGAAGAAATGTTTCGGTTATGCAGGGAGTGGATGGGATAGTTCTTGTCAATCATGATGCTATCTATGCATATCTACTTTGAATATTTTTATGTACAACATTTATTAGATGCCTTATTTTTTGCATCCATCCTCTCCTAGACCTATCGGTCATGTGGTTCCAACCGACATATATTCACTGGAACGAGTCACCTTGACTCACAAGTGTACCCTTACTCCCTTCTAATCAACTGAAGGACTGGTTTCAACTCAGGCTTCGATGACATTTTATTATTATTATTAATTAATTAGATGAATCGTGATGCAATATCCATTTGGAAGAAGGATGAATTTCTATGAGAAAACAAATATTTAGAATTTAGGTACTATGGGATGGTAACTTCAACTATCCCCCTTTCTGTTTTTTTCCCACGGTTAATTTGGTAGGGTTGTGAATCCGTCAAATGCACCATGAACAATGCAAATCAATAATCTTGTTTCATACTATCATTGAATGTAGTAAATACACTGAGATCGTTCAGTTCAAATTGAGATCTAAATAATACAAATTCTGAAAGCATTTTATTTATTTATTTATCGGATTATTGTCACACTTAGAATTATTTGAGTGACCAAGTTGCACTTCTAGGTCAACCAACTTCTCGTTCTATAACTAGTGGGCTTCATCAATGGGCCTTTACTCCAACTATACTTGAAATGATTTTGGATATGTGGTCTGTTAGAAAATAATATTTGACATATCACATCCTTTGGCATTCGTTGGAAAATCGACTACACAACTTTTATATCGATCATCATGGAAGGCTCTTAATTGAGGTATTGGTTGTCCTATTGGTTGTCTTTCTCTTCAAATGATGATGGGTCATGTAGGAGGTCTTGCTAATAATACATATAGTTTCTCTGAGACAAATAGGATTTATGAAGGTACGAACACAAATTGTAGCTCATTCTACTACCTATCCTTTGAAGAAACTTAAGCATTTTGGAAAAGGGTTGGTATACTTGTCAATTTCCAACTCAAATGTCTTGTTGCACCACAATAATTAAAATGACATTATGGGTTTACATATTCTCTGCTAGTCATGGAAAAAAAGGAAAATGGATCAATTGACAAGTTTGTCTCAAATTTATTTCTACAATCACTTGTTAACGTGACTTACAAAGACAACATCATGGCACTATTGTAGTTATTTTGAACTACCAATATTCTCTATCAAGATTACATCTCTCGTAATTAGTAGAGTTTTTGGTTTTTTTTTAGCATTTATTTTGTCTTTGGAGAACGATCCGACATGTCATAAAAATTAAACATGTAGAATGATTATCAATTGGGTGTATATATAGATCAAGCATTGAAATGAAATTGCTCATCTTGTAGCCCATTCAAAGTATAGATAAGATCACATTTATGATGATAAATGATCCAATACATTAAACACACTTTCCTAGAATGGCATTATGGATACTGATATGAGATCCCAAATCAACATCTGTGAGGACATTGCAGACCTGTTCTCAGAAAAATTGACAATGGTAGAAAATGAGTTGTTATAGAATTGTAAATGCACCATTATAGATATGTTTTTGCGTTTTAAGACACACAATATCTAGGAATCCCTTTTAGTGAAGGGATTGCACCAATACTTGAGCAGAGTTGAAGACTGTTTGGTAGCTAATTCTTAAAGACGTAGTAAAATAGAAGTAACGTTACAATGTGTGGTTGATTCCTGTAGTTGTTTTTGGAAAGAAGATGCTTCACCTTTTCTTTTAGTGCTCTAGTATTATGTGGTGTTCAAAGGTGCTAATTTCCAAATGACATCTTGCAGATAAATTGATAACTTAACACTCTATATATGTTTGAAGTACGAAATAGGATTTATACCAAGAGGTTAACTCTATGGAACCACTCTAAATTACAAAAGAAAAATAGTTTCAAAAAATTTATTGATTTCTTTCTTGTGAAAGTGCACAAAATTGAGAATGGACATATTTTTGGAAGAATAAATCAAATGCTTTGTACTAGCTAGACTCTTGAATGAATCAACAGTACAGACACCAACACAAAATAAATATTCTACTAAATCCATCTAGGTTGGTAATTATTTTAATACGGTCTTACTTGTTTCTTGTATGAGTGGGGACTATAAATTATACATGTATACAACTATTGTATCTCTCACTAATGTAAACTACAAGGCGTATATGTCTACAAAAATATTTAATGTAGTTACATACATACGTTAAAGAATGATGATAGGTTAATCATCAAGGAATTACAAGTTTAAGTTTATAGACAATTCATTTGATGAGAATGGATCTGGCTCAAAGATCAAGGCGTAAATCATTATACAACAGGAAATAATTCTACATATAAGAACACGATTTAGATATCCATTTGTTGGGGTTTAAAAAATAACATCCACAAATAAATAGACCAACATTCCATGCTCAATTTAAAGAGACTAAAATTTAATTTACTCTGATCAAGTATATAATCAACATATATAGAATAATGATCTAAGGAGTTTCAAGAACCAGATAATTATAATTTTCAGATTTTAAATTTTAAGCACATCAGAAACATACAATTTACCTGTAGAGAAGAAGTACACAAATTTATACACAAAGAATAAATAAACTTTGAGTGAATTCAAACACACCAGAACAGAACTTTGAGATGGTTGACGGGTTGGATTCACTACATGTACCATGGCTAAATTTGGGGATGATACTTCTAGAGAAGCATAGACATTTCCTAGCATTGCTCAACTGTTAAATACATGTTGCAAATCTTTGACATTGTATGGCCCTTAGGGTCCTAGTTTTTGAATCTCACTCTCATACCAAATGTAGCACCCCTCTACAGGATGGTAAGTAATTAATCATTAATTAAATAAATACACAATAATGATTGTTTTAGCATAATTTCATTGATTTTCATTTACACAATTCTTCTACATTTGCTCAATTATAAATATAATAACATGATGAATTAAGTAATATGTTAAATCTAAGATTTAAAACTTAAAACATAAGCATATAAAAAAATATATCAGTAACAAAATACCACTGAAGAATACCTCCTCCTCGATTTGTTGAAGATCGTTAGTTGCAATGTAGTCCTGGGTGTAGTAGGAAGATGCTTCCAAGCATTCCTTTTCTTTTCACTTGCCGAGAGGGAAGCCAAGTAGGATCCTAGCTAGCTTCCTAGCTCCAAGAAACCTTTCGGCTTCTTGTCTCTCCATGTTCATGACTCCAAGAACAATAAGCACATATACTCTAAGAAGATCATCCCAATAAATATATCTTCTAAAAATTATCCAACCTCTCAACATTCTCTCACATATCTCCTCCCTTCCTCACCACTTCTTCTCCCTATTTATCAAGTTTCCATACACCCTTCCCCAAGTCTTCTCAACCAACCTCATTATTAGCCATCAACCTCTCTTATCTAGGTTTTTGGGAAAAGTTAAAAAAAAAAAAACGAAAATATAAATGAGTTGCATTAAACAACAATAAACAAAATGCAAAGTCTTTCTTCTCATGCTAGCTAATAAATGAAATTTGACACTTTTCCCAAAAATGTACATGACAATCCACCATGCTCATTTAATTCATCATACCAACCATCAGTCAAAGTCAAAGAAGGCATTTAATGCTTCTAGATATTTTGTATGCAATATAATTTACATAGTCAATAAACATTCAACTAAATAGTTAATAATCTAGTTTAATAATTAATACATTAATTAATTGTACTAGTGTATATGTGTAGGGTATGAGTGCATAGCTAAAATACACATATCTTATGCATGTACTAACGATAAACAACCACTGCCTCTAGTGCATAGTTCCTATATGATCACACCAAGACATGTAGGACAATAGATCAAGTAATGCATGATTTAATAATCTTAAGAACCAAATTACACCAATTCATCAATAACTCATTATCACACTTAAAATATCAATAGGAAATCGAAGGAGGGTTTTAAACATGGTAGGAACCAAGTGAGTAAAAAACAATGGCATTTCTAATCCCGAATCAGTATTCTCAACTAACATCGACATATCATTTCTTCCTAACCTACTTCCATCTTCCATCCTATCCTTTCCTCTGTTGGACTAAGCTGGAGCGTCAACTATATTGACCTATATTCAGATAGAACCCATAAGAATAAGTGTCACAAATCTCAATCAAGCTTCCCCAGCAGGCAACTAGCAGTCGCCATCACATGTCTTGAGGAGTGTGACTTCACATATCCCTCCCACGACTCTAGGTTTTGAAGGAAAAATGGTGGGAAATACCTTCACCCCTCCTCATAGAACTAGGGTCAACACCCTACATCAATCCATAATGTGCAAATGTTGTTCTTAGATTCACGTCACCAAACAACCACTCTAGGTAAGTTGAGTGTCGTGCCAAAACAACACTTAACATAGATCATAACAATAGTGCAAATCATAAATTAAATAATAAGTAAAACTTATAGCATACATGATCTTCTTGGTGTCTACAACATCTAAGTTACCTAAACGCCATAGTCATTTGGCTATCACATAGCTAATCAACTTGTAGGTTAGTTCACCAATAAATCACATCCATGTAGATACACCACAAATTTCCTATAAGAATTCATATTTGCATTGATGCTCAATTAATAAATGTATGTATATTTACATCATGTGTTGCATCTATTATACATTCACAACATAACTTGAACTAGCATCCATGTACCGAGATTCCCCATTTTAATTTTCATGTTTAAACAATAAGATAAATATCTTTGTTATGAGCATATATCATGTAACAGATAATAAGGTTTAGATGTGCACATCTCAATGTCTAACTCAATCTAACTAACTCCAAATAATCACTAAGTATTGAATTATTAAGAAGAGTAAACAACAATGTTCTAATTTCCTAAGGCTAAAATATGGGTTGTTACACAATATGGTATCTGAGTTGAAAGTTATGGCTTCCTGAAAAAGTCACATTCACCCTTTTTTATTTTTGCAACATGATCTTGTTGAATTATTCCACAACCCTTTTAAATTGGTACAGAATTCAAATTCTGCACAGGCGCTTCCTTCAATCTATTTTCCTTGTGACCATGGCTCTAAACCAAAGGCTTATCCACTCTAAGCAACTTTCCTTAGTATTCTTCTACACAAGATCTCGTTCCAAAAAATTACCATGAGCTTGTTTCACACTAGGCCCTTCGTTCTTCTAATCAACCTCTTTTTTCTTATCATGAGAATGACGCTAAAACTAAGTCCTCTAGACTTCGGCCTTCAGGATATTCTCCCTTTTCAACTTCCAACTCTCCGAAAGTAAAATTCACTAAAAAACTTATATTAAATTCACTACTAGATCCAATGGTCACGATAACTCACAGAGGATCTTAGATCAATAGACCACATGAATTTGCTACTCCGGGACTCTGGGACATTACAACTCTCGAGTTGTTCAATTTCCCCAGAATGGTATCTGCTAAAGAAATTATAAAGTGATGATGACCACTTAATGTTGTTTAACGCCTCTTCTTACACTATCCTTCCACTATTTAATACAATGACCATGACTTAATCAAGCGTCGGGATGGACATCCTTATTCATTTCGAGACTTCAGTGCTCTGGGACTCAGGGACATTACAACTCTCGAGTCGTTCAACTCCCTTGGAGTGATACCTGCCAAAGTTCTTACACCATCGTTCCACTTCTTGATCTAACAGTTGAGAAAGTCCTAAAGGAATCTTATATCGACGGTCTATGTGAATTCGTGACTTCGACCTTCGACACTTTTGCTGGTAGAGATGTTGGACATTCTTGGAGGCCATAATCCCAGAGATGACATGGCATATTGATGTCACCTATGGTGACATGGACCCTTGGTATGTGCACTAAGTTTCCCTCAGAAATGGACACGTTAGGGTCCAAAATACCCTGAATTCATGTGACACGTGTCCCTGGAACCCCTTCTACATGGCATAAGACAAGTCATCCCCCAAACAGATGGTCCAAATTCGTCCACTCTAGATCGGACTGCTTGTGTGATTTCAAGAGCTACATCTTTGCACTTCGTGGCTTCAACATTTTGTGTCTTTTCCTAGCCTCCAGTAATTGTTGAAGTGGTGAAGTTCCGAAGTCTTAAAACTTCACTATCCTTCCACTCTGAATGTACGACTCACATTACTCCCGTACTTCCTAGAATATTGGGCAGTTGAAAAGAATTCGTGACTTCTTTGGGATTTCATGCTTCTTCCTTCTCTCCAATAATCAGTGAAGTGGTGAAGTTCCATAGTTTTCCATCTCTCGCTTGGCTTCAATCAACAACTAATGATCGACTAGTTCGATGCAACGGTTGTGGATTAATCTCTCCTAGCCTTTGGATTCACCTCTAATCGATGATCCTCATTCAACTGCCTTTTGATATAACATTCCAAAACTCCATGATTCCACGGTTGTGATCACTACCGAATTCAAAAGGGGACAGTCATGATTCCATGATCCTTTACAAAGGATTTATGTTCTACATGACGCTCTGGCTTCTACAGAATCTCTGCAACGCTATGACTCCTAATATTTAAGATCTCGAAGACATATTCCTTCTTAAACATAGCACCCTTTCCAAGAGTTTCGACACATACCAGTATGGTGTTTCAACCAGAAGCTCTAATACCAATCTGTAATGTACCCAGCCACCCATAGGCTGGGCACACTAACTCAAAACTTGCTTCTGAATTAATTTTGATTTCTGATAAATTTTTAATTAAAAAAGATGCATGAAATAATCACATTCATAGATCAATATTCATGGTACAACATAAAATAAATGAATCATATGTCATGCACAAAAATAACCAACAAGAATGCATATCATAGATATGAATTTCGTAGATAAATAAATACACAACGGAAATAAATATACAGGTAAATGAAACCATGACAAAGATATTTTATATTTAATGAAATGAATCACCAACTCGCTGTAGACGAAGGGCATTTCACCCAACCGTAGTGATTAAAAATATAATCAAATGCCTAAAAACTAGGTAATCGGAAATGAGATCTAAACTCAAACTTGTTCCTCAATCAAATTCATCGATCACAATGAGTAAGCAAGGAAAGAAATGAAAAGGAATGGGAAAGAATGGTATTGCAGAAAGACAAAGTGGAAAGAAGTGGAATCTTGGATTGATGTTCATTTAGTTATGGCACTTGAGAGCATTTCAAATCATGAAGGATATAAGAAATGAGTGGAAATGTGTTCTATAGTAAGAATAATAAGAAGCGAAACACACATAGATTTGTGAATAATAAATAAACTTTAAAATATATGTTTTTTTGTTTTGATGTATACATGTAAATGCAAATGTTCAAACAAATACTAAAGCTTTGTTTTAATCTATTTTCACACAACTAAAATGAAGTTGTAGTGAATGGATTGAGATGCATAGATGAAAGGGAAATTTGATCAATGAAGAAACAAAATTAAAAGGGAATTCAATGGTAGATGTGTATATAATGGAATAGGCATGACGATCTTTGGTTTAAAAGAATGTGTTGGTTGAAAAAAGAGACACCAGAAACATAATACTCTTTATGAGGATTGAATGTGGGAATGTGTGGGTTTATGAAAGCGATTAGAGGTATTTTGAGAGTTTTTTGGAAAGTGTATCTTTGTATAAATTTTAGTAAAAAATAATTAGTAGAGTGAATAGATAAGAAAATAAAAAATTAAAGTGATGTGTGAAGCAATTGAATTGTTGGTCAAGTCGTCAATAAATTCAGAGACATAGTAGCATGAAAACTAATGAATTGAAAGAATATAGAAAGAGATTGAACTAAATAAAATGCAATATACCAATGCCTTGAGTGAGAGAGTGTTGATTTAAGTTTTATCTATTACGAATGAATTTGCAGAATACAAACTAATTGCAGAATGCAACCACACAATATATGTCTTTCAAACTAAACAATAATGCAAGAAGAAAAGAAACTAAACGTAACGCTAATATATAAAGAAATAAAATATAGCAACACTTACCACTCTAAGGAGCCCTTCCCAGGAGGTTAGTGCTGCTAAAAAGACTCAAATCAAATGGAGATGGTGTCCAATGTTGCAACAACAATGAATTCTTCATTAAGATCAAAAACATTTTTTTTACATGGCTAACAACTCCTTAAAGATTTCTCACAAGAATAAATCTCTCATTCAAAAAATCTTCATGAAACTAATGGATATTTCTCATAGCCATATGAGGCTTATTTATACATGAAGAATCATTGAGGAGTGGATGAGACCGAATCCCAATGCTTAGATTTCAAATTTACATTTTTAGGCAGAAATCCCAAAAATCTGGGTTTTATTGTAATTTGGGCAAATTCGAGTTAGGGATCCACACATATCTTCCAAACCAATTCGAAATTTGAAAAATAGCTTGTGTGTTACTCATTTTTTGATATTTTAGACAAAACCCATATCTTGGAATTTATACATTTGATACCATATGCAAGGAAATCAAGGTGCAGGTTGACAGTTTGAGATTTTTACTAGTTTTTGCAGAATCATTCCCCTTGAGTTGGATGTCCACATGTTCGAGCTGTGTGAATTCTAACTCACATTTCCACATGTAGACATCTTTCTAGACAAAACCCATGTCCCTAATTCTCCTCTAGAAGCATTCCAATTTTTTTTATTATAATCCAGTACGAGACAACTGTTGATGCTGGTATTGGATGACCTGGAACATTTTGGTACCAGATGGTTTCTAGAAAATTCTAGTACAGGATGAGCTGAATTGCGAGTACTAGATGACATGGAGTGTGAGTACCAGATGACATGAAGTGTGGGTACCAAATGACTGTGCAGGTACTAGTTGACTGCAGAACCTTCTGGTACCAAATGACTTGGAGTATGAGGACCATATGACCTCTAGTGCAGGTACCAGATGACTTCCAGTTCGGGAACATATGTTTTGGACATAGAAACATAGGATTAAACCATCATCAACAAAACTATTGTATAATCATCATTTTAATCACTAAAAATATGGTAAATTATGTATTAACCACGTAGGATGAATAACAGGAGATAATGGAGGTTTATGGTGTAATTAGGGATATATTATTGACGAAATGTGGGGATAAGGCGTAATGATGAGTGTATTTGTATGGCGGAAAATATTACAAAACTGGAGCCCAACACACACCCAAACCCAAGGATTTGCATGTCCTCATGCAAAAAAAACTTATGATACTCTGCTTATATATCTATGTGACATTGTTTTTTTTGTGTAGGTGTTGGTTCTTATGGAGTGACACTTTGGAAACTATCACATATTGAATTTCAAACAAAAAAAAAAATTATCATAAAAATGCAGGACAAATAGTGTATGGGGTATCAGAGTGATGATGAATGGTGTGCATGTGGAGAATGGTTTATAAAATGATTGTGATGGTGGTCATATGAACTTGGACGTCTTTATACTTTGTATCTTACATCAATTTTAAGACCAATATTTACTTTGTGGCTCTTTTTTGGATAAGCAACAATAATTTCATCCTCTTTGAGATGACTTAATAATTTCTTATGATGTACAAAAAGAAGACACTATAGATGTTTCTTTGTATTTTTATACCACATATTTCCTTTTCATTACTTGGTCTTATCATCAGAGTATATGGTTCATTATGACAAGTGAAGTGAAGATGGAGGGTTTACTGAGTAGTTGTGATAATGAATAGTGCAGTGTGGAGTGGGTAATAGTGGTTATGCATCATGTTTTCCAAGTTCTTAGTAAATTAAAAAGATTTGTACCATATTTACTTCAAGTTACCCTTGCTTTGAATTCTAATGCATGTTGAAGTGGAAACTATGCAGAACATGATGAAATGTCTGTAGAATCATGAGGTAGACTGTTGAAATTTGAAGATGAAGAGGAGCAAGGATGAAAACTGATGGATATCTAGGAGAGAGCTGATGAATGCTAATCTGTTGAGATTCCTTATGCTTCTCTCTCCTCCACTCCTATTGGTTTGCATGTCCTCATGCAAACTCTTATTAATACAAAAAAAAAATTCAAGATGAAAGAGGACTATGTGGAACTGGTGCATGCTTCCTGAAGGATGAAAATGAAGTATGCCAAAGCTGAGAGATGTTGAAAATATCCTGCAAAAAGTACCCTAAAAAAAAATTTAAATTTATGTATTTTTGGTACAGGAACCTACTAGTTTCTGTACCAGCAGTGCCAAAACAGAAAAATCTGAAAGAACTAAACCAATACTATTATTATGAGAGAAGAAATAATCATTTATGTTATGCCAAAGAAACAACCAAAAGTTAAACTTTATTCATGCTTGTAAATTCAAAAATGAAATTAATTTTAAAACATTACAAGCATAAAGAAAATTCCTAAATTACATATTACATACGATTTCATCAATCATTAACAGTTGTATGCTCAAGAAACCATGTTAATTATGACGGGGTATTTTTCATCCCATCCTTGAATAGGAAAACATGAGGAGATAAGTGGTCTTTAACAAATGAGAAATCGATAGGAAACCAGTTATCCCTGTTTAATTTTATCATATAATTTCTATCATTCAAGTGATATTGATAAAGTTTGCATTTGAGTTCATTAGACTCCTACACTTATCGGTCCCACTTCTAGAACAATCATGATCTAAAAATGAAGAAGACTTGAAAAACTTGAAAACTTACGCAAGTGAATATTATGTGTTTAAAGAAAAAGGATCAGTTTGCAACACATAAATTTAAAGGATTACTTATGCAAATTACACATATACAACAGCATAATCAATGAACATAAACACATAATCATGGCAATTGATAAAGGAGTTCACCCCTCTTATGGGCTACATCTCCTGGTCCAGCTTCCAATGGATCATTATTATTAATTGCTCAAAAAGTGCTCAAAAACATGTCTTACAATGCTCAAACTGACCAACCAACTGCTCCAATGGCTTCCCAGCATCCCAAAACCCCTGTCTCGGCTCTTTCGGCACCTCAATCGGTCGAAAAATGAAGAAGTTAAGCCTCCTGGAAGTCTCCCTCTTCAAGCTTGTTGTCTCTGGTTCTACAATTCGCACCCTTCCTGAATGAAACCTGGATCACACACATTTTAGAGCGTGAAAACCCAGCACCAGGCGCAACCGTGCCAACGATGCAAACCGTAGAATGGTTAAGGGTGCGCCAGCCCCTAACCGCCTCGGCACCTGGGCGTATGACGCATGTGACCTCGCGCAAAGTAAAAAGTGGTTAAGTCGTTACACAGCCGTGTAACTAACCTCCCGCGCACATTTTACATCGGTCATATGTTACATAACAAAAACTGTGGGTTTACCAAACCCCGCACACGAACAACCACGCGCGTACATATAAATATGGTCATACATAAACTTTGGGTTATATATATATCCGCGCCACATTTTATAATACACGGGCATGTTGTATAATGGAACCACATATATAAACCCCCGCGCATATATAACATATGGTTTAATACCCCCCGCACCAATTGTCGGACTATGGTCATATACAAGGAGAACACAACCACGGGCCGGGGCTAAGCCCCGGCCCGACCCCCCGCCCAATATACAAAAGGGTAAACTTAAATAATTTCAAATTCATATACATAACAAGTAAGAACTTGTGGCCCATTGGTCAGGCGGTCGTGCGAAGGCGCTCGGAGGTGTGGGAGGTCCGGGGGTCGAACCCCATGGACTCCACCATATATTTTACATAACAATATTAACCAAATAATGAGTGACACGTGGCGCCCTCCGATTGGGCCACGTGTCCTCATACCATTTTCCATCTACAGGACACGTGTCACTCTCAGATTCGACGATCATCAACCAAAAAAAACCTTCCACATCACCACTGTACGACCGTACGGTCTGTACGGTCCTACCACGTCAGACTGTACGGACTGTACGGACTGGTATAGTCAGCATCTAAAAATTTTGCCTGTTTGCCTTGACGAATAGATCACGATATCTTCTCCATACGATGTCCATTTGACAAAGTAAATATACCATCAGAATTAGGAAGACGAGACGGATGCAATGGCACTATTTTTGTCGCATTCTGAACACTTTGAAAATGGAGCAAAATTTGATCCCCTGATGACACCTCCCGATTCGGAAGCTTTTGGACCTCCAAAAGACTATCTCAGTCTATGTGAAGATGAGGGTATAGTTCCCTCACCCTTCCAAACTCAATCCACTTGGCCTTGCTTGGATTTGTCCCTTTAAGACCAACTCGCAAATACTCCACATTTCCTCGCTTCGAAGTTCACATCCTCCTATCAAGGATGGTGTCTTCCTGCAGTTCTGTTAGATACTCTGGAGAAAAATCATCTATGGAAGGAATCTGAACATGCTCTCCTTGATCATCAATCAATGGAGGCTCCTAAAACTTCAAATTTTCAACATTAACAACTGCATACATCTGCATATAAGGAGGCAAATCTAAACAGAAAGCATTGTTACCAATCTTGTCGACAATTTTGAAGGGACCATATCGAATTGGTTTCAACTTTTTACCTTCTCCTTTAAGCCTCTCCTTGCTGATGTAAAGCCAAACTTCATCACCAACTTCGAAACTGTGATCAACATGATG
>ML781900.1:628474-656482 GCA_009831015.1 Picea engelmannii | reverse complement strand
TCAGAAACAAAACTTGCAAACAATCAAGTCTTCAAAACCAGTGCTCTGATACCAACTTGATCTAAAAATGAAGAAGACTTGAAAAACTTGAAAACTTATGCAAGTGAATATTATGTGTTTAAAGCAAAAGGATCAGTTTGCAACACATAAGTTTAAAGGATTACTTATGCAAATTACACATAGACAACAGCATAATCAATGAACATAAACACATAATCATGGCAATTGATAAAGGAGTTCACCCCTCTTATGGGCTACATCTCCTAGTCCAGCTTTCAATGGATAATTATTATTAATTGCTCAAAAAGTGCTCAAAAACATGTCTTACAATGCTCAAACTGACAAACCGACTGCTCCAATGGCTTCCCAGCGTCCCAAAACCCCTGTCTGGGCTCTTTCGGCACCTCAATCGGTCGAAAAATGAAGAAGTTAGGCCTCCTGGAAGTCTCCCTCTTCAAGCTTGTTGTCTCTGGTTCTACAATTCACACCCTTCCTGAATGAAACCTGGCTCACACACATTTTAAAGCGTGAAAACCTATCACCGGGCGCAACCACGCCAACGGTGCAAACCGTAGGACGGTTAAGGGCGTGCCAGCCCCTAACCGCCTCGGCACCTGGGCGTATGACGCATGTGACCTCGCGCAAAGTAAAAAGTGGTTAAGTCGTTACACAATCGTGTAACTAACCTCCTGCGCACATTTTACACCGGTCATATGTTACATAACAAAAACTGTGTGTTTACCAAACCCCGCGCACCAACAACCACACGCGTACATATAAATATGGTCATACATAAACTTTGGGTTATATATATATCTGCGCCACATTTTATAATACACGGGCATGTTGTATAATGGAACCACATATATAAACCCCCACGCATATATAACATATGGTTTAATACCCCCCATGCCAATTGTCGGACTATGGTCATATACAAGGAGAACACAACCATGGGCCGGGGCTAAGCCCCGGCCCGACCCCCCGCCCAATATACAAAAGGGTAAACTTAAATAATTTCAAACGCATATACATAACAAGTAAGAACTTGTGGCCCATTGGTCGGGCGGTCGTGCGAAGGCGCTCGGAGGTGTGGGAAGTCCGGGGGTCGAACCCTGCGGACTCCACCATATATTTTACATAACAATATGAGCCAAATAATGAGTGACATGTGGCACCCTCTGATTGGGCCACGTGTCCTCATACCATTTGCCAGCTACAGGACACGTGTCACTCCTGGATTCGACGATCATCAACCAAAAAAAACCTGCCACGTCACCACTGTACGACCATACGGTCTATATGGTCCTGCCACGTCAGACTGTATGGACTGTATGGACTGGTACAGTCAGCATCTAAAATTTTTGCATGTTTTCCTTGATGAACAGATCGCGATATCTTCTCCATACGGCGTCCATTTGACAAAGTAAATATACCGCCAGAATCAGAAAGACGAGACAGACGCAATGGCACTGTTTTTGTCACATTCCAAGAACTTTGAAAATTGAGCAAAATTTGATCCCCTGATCAAATGAAATCCTAGGTATGCATGATGGGGTCTTAAGACCATCTTAAAAACATTCTCAAATCACAATTAGATGAGGTTTATTAGCCTTTTATTCAACCATTCATGCTTCTTCTTAAGGATTTACACAAGTATATCGTTCATATGGACAAATATAGATTAGGCATAATGAAAGACATCAAAACAAAAACCCATTGCCAGCAAGCCCGTTCATTACTTTGATGGGGTAATTTTGACATATAAGATATATCCTTCCTAGGTAGAATGCCCCATTTCCCATGATCCTATTTAGTACCTTGATGTGTTTACCTAGTTATACCACAGGTCGGTACCTGCTACCAACAGACCTGTTTACTATCTCGATGGGTTAACTTCTTACACCCATTTTCCATCAAAGGTTCTTGTCCCAATATTTACACTTAAGATACAATTTGTAGATTTCTTTCGCATGGGTGAATGGGGAAGCATCTTTGAAAACCTTTTTACAATATGGGATGGTATTGGGTTGGAAGATATTTTATAGATTACCCATAAAAGATTGTTCGTATGAAAATAGACTTATGTATTGAGATTAGTCAAAAGACATATCATGGTCAAACTTACTTAATGTGTGGATGATTCCATGAGAGAATGACCTAAAGGTGCCTCTAGTCCCCAAGTTAATCTTCTCCATATAAGATTGTGCTCCCTCACAAGTAGAAGTGTCATTCACTCTCCTTCTACTATTTGATAAGAATGCTTGAATAACAAGTTTTGATACAAAACTAGGATGTAAAAGTTAGCTATGGGCATCATTATGCAGACCCTAAATATTTTGTAAATCCCCATAATATTTTAAAGATTAGGCTTATGAGCAACTGCTATTATTAATAATAAAAAATATGTATGTAATAATAAAAATAAATATCTTAAGTTGTTTTGGTTTTTGATGTTAGATCACCAATATTATCTTCATCTTATTTCATTTATTTGAAAATAAACATGAAAATATGTTGCATTTATTTAGAACTAGGTTAACTAACATGCAAATGTTTCTCTATCCTATCTAAGAACAATAAATTGTATTTCACGTGTAAGAATATTTCCAATCTAGTCATGTGCGTAACAAGTGTTTAAATACATTCATACTCGGGTTTGAAATATAAGATTTAATATTTACCAGAGTACAAAGAACCAACTGCTTTGGTGATGATGTGAAGAGTTGTTGAAGAAGAGAGTGGTGGTTCAATAAGGTTGTCGTCTGGAACCAATGTTCGATATATTCATGATGTTCTTAGTTCAATTGTTTTTTTAGACCACTTTCCATGTATCCCTCTATCATTCCTTACAGATCATCTTCTTTCAAATGACTAGTCTCATTAGTTCATAGAGGTTCTTCATAAAGGCATATTAGGAATTCCTTGATATCTGGTTCTAGTAGTTGTTCTCCATCAAATGAGGTCCATGATTTTTCGGTCTCCTCGATATATTGGCAAAGGGAATCAAAGGAGACTTCTAGATATTCTTGTGGATGCAGAATGACATTTAAGTTATTGACTGTTGTCACGATTTTTTCTCCTTGAGAGGTTGATATTGAGATACCAACTACTGCTAGGATTTGAGAAAGTTATTCCGATATCTTGATCATCTTTAAATTATTGTTGTTGTTTGATGGGTCTTGTTTCACACATGTATTAGTGTATAGGGGGGGGTTCTTACAGTTCCCAAAAACTTTCAAAAATCATAAAGAAATAAAAAGAAGTAAATTAAAATAAAATGTAAGAAAACCAATTATAAACTCGAAGCACCACCGTGATACTAGGACCCTGTTGTCACCAAGTTATTTTTTCGCACAAGTTAGCTTCTCTTCTCATATATACATAAACAAAATGGCTAATGCTAATAAAACACAAATTCTAACTACTACAAGGAAGAGGACAACCTAAATTTGGAGCAACCCCACTAAAGTGGATGTGTGGGATCTTCCCTCATGTCTTACCATATTCTCGCCACCCTTAGATCATCCTTAAAATCACACCACACTTTCATGAAAAGAACACCACACTTGAATGAAAGAAAACACTCTTGCATGAAAGGAAAATACAAGAATTTGGGGAAATAAAAAAAACCCACCTATGCTCTAATCCATTTAGCACCTCCCTAGAAATGACACCAAAATGTTGGGCTAAATATATACACTATTAATTCCCAACGTTAAATTTTCAACCAGATTCATAGAATTAGAGGTGCATGTGCATGAAACACAAGATCAAAGCCTAGGCTGACCTAATCTAAAGCCGACAAAACAATCTTCAAACCTACATTGTAGAAAATGAACACTAAGGAATCATCATTGGGACACAAGAATAACTTAGTGCTATAAAGGATTAGATCACAGTCTTTCGTGCACTAGGGGTGATGTTCGTGTGATTAATCGTGAGTAGCTTACTTAAGTTTCCTGTCCTTCAATGGATTACAGTAGTGATTAAAAAGATAATAAAAAAGATAAAAAATAGGTAATAGGAAATGATATCTAAACTCAAACTTTGTCCTCAATCAAATGCATCAATCACAATGAGAAAGCAAGGAAAGCAATGAAAAGGAACGGGAAAGAATGGTAATGCAGAAATACAAAGTGGAAAGAAATGGAATCTTGCATTGATGTTCATTTAGTTATAGCACTTGAGAGAATTCGACCAAACAAGGAATGATATCAAATCCTAAAGGATATAAGAAATGAGTGGAAAGGTGTTCTATAGTAAGAATAATAATAAGTGAAACATGCATAGATTTGCGAATAATAAATGCACTTTAAAATACATGTTTTTGTGTTTTAATGTAAATAAAAATGTTCAAACAAATACTTAAGCTTTGTTTTAATATGTTTTGACACAACTGAAAGGAAGGTGTAATGAACGGATTGGGATGCATATTTGAAAGAGAAATTTGACCAATGAAGCATGAAGATATTTGGTTTACAGGAATGTGTTGGCTGAAAAAGAGACACCAAAAAAAGAGTACACTTTATGAGGATTGAATGTGGGAATGTGTGGGTTTATGAAAGAAATTGCAGGTAATTTGAGAGCGATTTGGAAAGTGTATCTTTGTAGGAATTTTAGCAACAAATAATTAGTAGAGTGATCAGATAATAAAGGACAAAATTGAATCTATGTGTGAAGAAATTGAACTGTTGGTCAAGTAGTCATTAAATTCAGAGACAGAGTAGCATGAAAACTCATCAATTGAAAGCATATAGAAAGAGATTGAACAATCAAATGCAATGTACCAATTCCTTGAATAAGAGGGTGTTGATTTGAATTTTATCTATTATGAATGAATTTTCAGAATACAAATTAATTGCAAAATGAAAACACACAATATATGACTTTCAAACTAAACAAGAATGCAAGAAGAAAATAAACTAAATGTAATCTAATATACAAAGAAAATAAAATATAGAAACAATTACCACTCTGAGGGGGATTTCCTGAGAGGTTAGTACTGCTAAAAAGACTCATATCAATTGGACATGGTTTCCAATGTTGTAGCAACAGTCAATTATTCATTGAGATCAAAAACAAAAACTCTGGTTTTACATGGCTAACAGCTCCTTAAAGCTTTCTCACAAGAATATATCTCTCATTTAAAAAATCTTCATGAAACTAATGGATCTTTATCACAGCCCTATGAGGCTTATTTATACATGAATAATCATTGAGGAGTGGATGGGACCAAATCCCAATGCTTAGATCTCAAATTTTACATTTTTAGGCAGAAATCCCAAAAATTTGGGTTTTATTGTAATTTGGGCAAATTCAAGTTAGGATCCACCCATATCTTCCAAACCAATTTTCATTTTAAAAAACAGCTTGAAAACTACTTAAATTTCCATATTTTAGACAAAACCCATATCTTAGAATTTCTATATATGATACCATATGCACAAAAATCGAGGTGCAAGTTGGTAGTTTGAGATTTTTACTACTTTTTGCATAATCCTTCCCCTGAGTTGGAGGTCCACACATGCGAGCTAGGTGAATTTTGACTTACATGTCTGCATGTAGACATCATTATGGAAAAAACCCATGTCTTTGATTTTTCTCTAAAAACATGCCAATTTTTTTACTATAATCCAATATCGGACGATTGTTGATGCTGATATCTGATGACCTGAAACATTATGGTACCAAATGGTTTCTGAAAAATTCTACTACCAGATGAGCTGAATTGCAAGTACAATATGACATGGAGTGTGAGTACCATATGACATGGAGTGTGGGTACCAAATGATGGTGCAGGTATTGGTTGAGTATAGAACCTTCTAGTACCAGATGACTTGGAGTGTGAGTACCGGATGACCACCAGTGAGGGTACCGGATGACTTCTAGTGCGGGAACATATTTTTTGGACATAGAAACATAGGATTAAACCATCACAAGAAAAACTATTGTATAATCATCCTTTTAATCACTAAAAATATGGAAAATTATGTATTAACCACATAGGATGAATAACAAGAGATAATGGAGGTTTATGGTGTAATTAGGGATATATTATTGACAAAATGTGGGGAGAAGGTGTAATTATGAGTGTATTTGTATGGAGGAAAATATGACAAAACTGGAGCTCAACAACCTTCCCCAAGAAACTCATGTAATTGATATTCTCCATTAAAACATAAATGGGTAAATAAAAAATAAAAAATAAACACTTATACGCTCAAGCCCCCTCTCTTGTGGAATAATATCCCCCTATAAATATTTTCCTTGTATGTCTAGCAGCCAATTATGTATTTATTATTAATAATGATAAAAAAATTACATTTCCTAGGCACACTAGCCTAATTTAATTGTTTGGGCACTCTGGCCTTTCATAAATTAACAAAATACATTATTTAATATGGGGCTCAAAACCGAGGTATTACAATGTTGTAATTAAAGCTATTCATTAATATATCTAACCATTCAATCATAATTGAAAAAATAGTAAATCATTCAGACACATTGCAACACAAAGTTTTACTGTGGTTCACCCCCGGGGGCTAAGTCCACAAAAACCTTCTTTTATTTTTTTTCTTCATCAAAAGGCGTTGTGCGTATTACACCATAAGATACTAGAGATTAGTGAGGTAGACCAAAGTTGCACCAAGCTTGATAGTTTGCAACTTGACCCTTGGTTACATCAACTCCATCTGAGCTTAGCAACTATCCCCAAAATACAGACTCAAAACTCAACAAGGACTCCAAAAAATACTACAGATATGATAATTCTCTCTCTCTCGATCTAGATATATATATGCCTTGACCTAATTTCTATATCCTCTATTTATACTACAAAATTGGGTTAAAAACCTTTACATTACATTCCAAAACCCTAACCCTAACATGGCTAGGTTTGTCCATGACTACTCTAGATTTCTGCAAATCATGTCACGTGCACTGTTTTTCCTCAAAATATGGTGCATTCTCCTTCTTGGTCCAATCTTCCTCATTTGTTGAGTTGTTCTTGACCTTTGCTACAAAATTGACTCTTCTCTCAACATAGGCCTACGCTAACAATAGCCATGCGCACTTGGTGATAGCCCACCGTCAGATCCATATTTGTAAAATAGTTTTCCCCTTTGAGCTGATAAAGCAAGTCTTTGACACGAGGGAGAGGATCACAATTTTTTACATTAATCTTGTTGAGAGCATGATAACTAGTGAATAACCTCCACTTTCCACTCTCCTTTTTTGGAATAATGAAAGTGGGGGAGGCACAAGGAAAGAAGATGGGTTGGATATGGTCGACATTGAGAAGTTGTTGGAGTTGGCATTCAATTTCCTCAACCTCATGGGGAGACAAATAGTACGAAGGGGAATTAGGAAGAGTAACACTAGGAATGAGCTCGATACAATGTTAAATAGGGTGTTAAGGTGGAATGCCTTCTGGAGGGGAAAAAACATCAAAACATTCAGAGAGAACATTAGACATATCAGGTGCAATGGACTTGAGTGTTTGATCTGGCTTAATAGGGTGCACAACACATAAGGAGAGGGATTTATTGAGGCTTACTTGGCGGATGACAACTTGGCCAATGGGTAGAGGAAGTTCTTTCAAGTATGAAGAGGTAAGAACATAAGTTCGAACATCTTGTTTGAGGTGATACTGATGCATGAAAGAATGATATATGGAATCATGTTGTTCCTGGTATGGGATGCCCAAAAGAAGATCCACACAATCCAATGGAGACACATCACAAAGGAAAAAATCATGGAAAGGTCCAATGGAAATGGTAACAACACAATGTTGTGTGACCATGAGACAAAGTCCATCCTTATGAAACCACCATAATTGATAAGGAGAGGGATGAGGGGTTGAGGGTAGGTATAATTGGTTCACCAAATATTGAGATACTAAATTCTTTTGGATGCCATTATCAATAATGAGCATAGAAAGAGACTCCTTGATTTGGCAATTGTGTGTGAAGAGAGTGGAAGTTCAGGTAGCACTAGAATCAATAACCATAAAAAGGAAAGAGCGTCCTGCAGCCATGGGATTGTCTAAATATATTTTCTTAGAAGGAGGGGGCAATGAAGATGAGGACTCAGGAGTATCAAAAAAAATAGTTTTGCAAGTAGATTGATTTTGTAGGGTGCGAAAATCGGCGGTGTTATGGAATGAAGGCTTATGGAATGTGCACCATTTTACAGACTTAGGGGAAGAGGGATAATTTGGGGAGGAGGACATGAAGGATGAGTTAGGATGATACTGGGGGATTTCAAGTGAGTGGATAGATTACACTCAACTTCTAGAGTGTGGGAGAAATCCTTATATAGAGAACTATTGTAAAAAAGATCCACCTCCCTACATAAAAAATTCAATAAAAAATAATTATAATTTACTATGAGTACCTCTTCGCTGTCCTTAATATGAATTTGGATGTAGAACTTCGTGAATATTTCAATGTATTTCTACATTGACTGGCTTGAGAATTGGTGGAGCTATAAGTAGTGAGACAAAATATTATGACGGTAGTCAATAGGATATAATTTTCTACGAAGCGCTTGATAGAGAGCTTCCCAAGTGCCATTAAGAAGAGTAGAAGATGAGGAAGAGGCCTACAAATCCAAAATGATTTGGGTCCCAATGGGTAGAGTATCCCACCAAGGATGGGAAACGCCTTCCATTTGTAAGATAGAAATTTGAATCTTCTCCTCATCATAGATTTTGTGATGAGTGTTGAAGTATGTAGAGAGACTTCAAATCTAGGAATCCACAATGTCCCCATTGATATGCCTAGAGAACTTAGGATATTGGAATTGTGCATCTAGTTTCAAAGGAGCTAGCATCTGACATTTCAATCTAATAAGCTCACGAGGATCCAAGGCCAACTCTTGCATAGGGGAATAATTGAGAGAAGAGGCATAATCCTCTAAAGTGTCCCTTCTTGGAGGCATTACATTCATAAAATAATGTTTCTCCTATCTATATCTGAAATATAGGCCACTGATATGTAGAGAGGAGGAGGGGGGGTGCCCTAGTGCACCTATGAAAAACTTGACAGACGTGAGAGGAGGAGGGGGTTTTCATAACACACCTTTGGAAATATTATTGAGCTAGGAGGATGAGGGGGGTTCCCTAGCACACCTCTTGGGAGAGAGAGAGGAGGGTGAAAATAAACCCTAGTGCATCCCTTACCTCCAAATAAAACATTCCAACCCTAGCGCATCCCAGGAAGGGACATGGGTTTGCCTAGATATACCATTTAAATATTTGACTAGTGGAACAAAAGAACCTTGTACCGATGCTCAAATACCATTTGATATGCAATATTGTAGATAAATCCAAAGAACATTCACAAAGAAAGACAAAAACAACATAGGATATGAGTAAGAAAAATAAACCATTCATCTATTTAGTAGAATAGGAAACCTTTATATAGATGAACATACAATGGTTCTTATAAAAAGTGGATCAATTCTAACTAACCAACAACTATAAAAGATCCCAAACCCTAAAAATATCTTAGTTGACCAGTTCTTGGTCCTTGGGAATTGTGCCCAACCTCCCAAGTAGAGATGCACTCCATCTAGATGCACTCCATTTGGAAGGAGGTGCACCTTTGTGGTAGTGCCACATTGGGATTCTTCAATATGCACGCTCTCCTCCTTGGGGATTGCACCTTCAAGCCTTCCCAAGGAAATTTTTAACTATTTGTTCAACAACCAAGGAACTAATAAAGGCTTCGTCAAGAGAACTACTTTCAAACAAAGCCATTTCAATGTGAAAAATAACCAATAATAATAGATTAAATTTGATAATAAATACCTTCTCTAGATCTAGAATATGTGGCTGAATCTTGAGTCATGTGAACACCTTTATGTATTGTTGAATAATTTGGCTAGGCATAAAAAATCCCTTCCAAATGGTTACTACAAAGGATAAATCGATTGACCTACATTATATTTAGATATGTCTGGTTGTAGGCTATGAGGTTACAGATCCATGAATCTAAAACCTCCCCAATCATCTTTCTACCATATTTGGGTAAGGTTATTTTGGTATCTAGCTAAAAAATGGATGAATGTGGTTTTCTAATGAGTACATTTGAGAGAAATTTCATGATTTTTGTATGCAAGGGTTATTGAGAGGCTTTAATAAAATTAGAGGATGATTCTCTATAGGGATCCATGAGAGATCTAAGAGTTGCAAAGGTTAGTGGTTGGACAACTGTAGCACACCGCTTGGAGGGATGCTAAGGGACAAAATGATAAATCCTATGAACCTTGGTGTACTAGAGAAAGGTGGATAATAGACTAAGGTTAGCCAATAATGGAACATAATTTACCAATTAAAATGATATGATATGATAGAGTAATGAACAAATAAAATAGAATTGAGACAAAATTGAATAACTGACATAAAACAATATCTAGTGAGATTTGGGTGGGTGGGATAGGATCCTTAGACCATATTTGGTGAAGTATTCTCACTATAGAAAGGCTTCCATTTCAATTAAGAATGAAACAATGGATATTGATGAAAGAAACTACCAATGTAGATCTAGGTGGGAGGGAACACTCGAAAGGAACTAGATCCAAACTTCTACTAGTAAACGATAAGACTATTGAGTGAGGTGCAAAGCCTCAAAAAAATATGAGGAAGGAGTAGGCCTAGAATGATTCTCTACTACCAAATTATGTATTTATAAACCTCTCAAATAGAAAAACCTTAGTTGAGAGGTGAAGTGCACCATATTGAAGAGCAATTAAACAAAACAAAAATTGATAACAAGAGAATAGAATATCCTTAACTAAAAATGGATTACTTTATTATGATGGCCAACTTCCCTTTATATATAACTACAAAGGGTCCACTCAATATGAAAGAAATATTAAATAACTCATGCACATAGTCTGAAAGCTATAAATATGCAACTATGTTCTCACGCATCAAATCACACAATAAATAAGAAATTGAAAATGAGGAAGATCCCCTTAATGGATAGATGTTGAGTTGGACATAACTATAATGATAGGTGTGTCCTCCTTGGGGTGGACACCTTGGCTGCAAACCTCATTTACTAATATGGATGTTGCTAGTTTGATGGGTACATCCTCTTTAGGGAGAACGTCATGACTATCTTACTTGTTCACTGAATTGGATGCTCATGGTGCATCCTCCTTAGAAAGTTTGTCTAGGCTATCTACATCACCTTCTACAAAGAAACCTCAAAGCCTAGAATCTACTTGGGGGGGGCTTGTAGGAATATTCATCCTTATTATAAAGAAATTATAATTGTTTTATAAACCATAAGTATATTGATGATAGTTGGTGGAAAGAAGGAATATTTTTTTGCAAGAAACTTGGTGTATTGAGACTATTTAAATTATTCATTTAAAATTTTGTTCAACTAGTACATCAGTAAGAAGGTTATAGTTTATGTGTAAACCTCCACAGGCGTAAGGAGTATTTTGGACTTATGATCTACTGAAAAAAAACAAAACAAGAGGACATACATTAACATATATAATAACAATGAAGAATTCAGAGCATTTAATTGACCTTGAAACCTTCATTGCTCTGTAATTCCCATCCTTAATGATCTACACTCATGAATCCTTGGTGTTAAGGGATTAAGGGCCTTAATTTTATCTCTTGATAATGTCATGGCCTTGATATCATCCCATGGTCGGAAATATCTCATAATGGAACTCACATTCTTAGTTGAAGTCTAGATTTTTGCTACATAGTACATGTGTGGTGGTCTTAGACCTCTTCCATGGCCATTGATCTTGAGAAGCATATTTTAGGATTCCAAGGCCCTTGATTTTATACCAAAATATTATCAAGGACTCTATACAAATATATGGTGTTCAATATCTCCCAATGGTACTCAATGTTGGATAATTTCATCGAAGGAGGAAAATACCAATGCTTTTTTATTGACATGAATATGGATTGGAAAGATATAAATGTACCACCATTGGATATTTGTTCAAAATATTCGATTAATGATTCTGCATGAACATGTATTCCAAAAAAGTGGATCCAAAATTTATGGAATCATATCATTAATTGAATCTCTCACTCATGATAAGGGTGAGTGCATGAAGTTGGTGGAGGAAAAAGTGGCAAGGGGGTTAATAGGAATTCACACTCGTAGGAATGCGTGTGCATTCTCAAGAGTGTGCATGCATCTTTAATCCTGTAGGTTTGGTAAGTACTAAACCTTCATGAAGATTTCTACATAGGTTCATCAACAAGAGTTCCCTAGAAGGAACATCCACACGTTCCTAATGTGCCCTTTTTTTAAGGATCGTGGTTTCATTTGTGCTCATTTGCACACCACGCCATGAGAATTTCCTACATTTTGAAAGAAAAAAATACAAGTAAAGAAGGAGAAAATCCCATGATATTTCCACTGTTTCCATCACAAAAAAGGTATGGTTTATTTTTTGTCATTTCCTTTCTTGGCTTTGCAAAATTACGAAAAAATAGTCATAGGTTATGGATGTAAATCCCAATGGTATTGAAAACTTATTAGAAAGGTTCACTACACATAATTTATACTTGAATGTAAATCTCTCAACAGTTCACCAATCTTGTATAGGTTTTTTTCAATTTCATTGTAAATTTAACACATAGTTTTTCTTTGTTTTACACAAAATTATGTTAATGATTTTCTAGGTATAAAATGACATTGTTGTCTGTAATACATTATTCATAATTCCACTCATTAAATTTCCTTATAAAATTACAACATATATTATAAAATGGAACCCGGTGACAATGTAAACCAACCACCAGGAGACCAAGGAGATAAAAACCCCAACCCACCACAACCACCCTATTTAAACACCCAAATTGATGAGAGGTTGGCTACATTAAAAGCAGATGTATAAAAATTAAGGGGCACCAAAGAACGAAGCATATTGTCCTTGGATACTTATGTGGACATCATTGTGAGGTGCATTGTAAGTGTCCAAGGGGAATTGACTTCTATTTCTGAGTGTAGGGAAAGAAAGTTTGAGTACTACAACATTGGATTTGATAGAAACCAAGTCATAGAATTGGGTATTTCAAAACAAAAAAATTTCTCTATTTTTAGGGATCCTTGAAATGGAGAAGAACTACCTATGATAAAAAAATAATTTGTATTGACTAGTGTATCCATCCATAGATTAGTAAAAACAAGATGGATATGTGGTGTATGGTATTTTATAAACCTCCCTATAATAATAGGGAGGTTCCCTATTATGGGGAGGGAAAACCTACTATGGGCCTATGGAGGCCAATGGACATCATAGATTCATGGAGGAGGTTAGTATCTTATGTAGTTATATTTTGTGTATTTATATCAGTATTTAATTGTATGTTTTTTTGTAGTTGTTACATCCATGTAGCAGATACTCTACACCCATGGATGCATCAACACCTATCTCCACCACTGAAGTTGCAGTAGAGGCAGTCTTATCATTGGATGTACCCCATACATAGGTATGTGTCACATTTGATACAATCACCATAATCATTTCTTTATTTTATGGCATCCTCAAATTTTTAATTTTCTTTTGTCTCTATAGGATGTGGGACCAGGTGATTTCGAGGAATGTCCATATAGGATGGACAAGTCACCTGCATAACATGTATCACATGTAGAGTTAAATATCATTTAAATATAAAATTTGTTGTGTTTATGTTTTTTAATTTTACTATTTGGTACTGTAACGTACCCAACCACCCTCAAGTTCACCACACTACTTTGTAACATACCCAACCACCCATAAGCTGGCCACGCTACTCCAGAAACTCACTTATGAACCGATCTTTAATTCTAATAACATTTAATATGAAATCAAGCATGAAAGACCCACATGCATTAATCAATATCCATGCTACAACATAAAAGAAATAAACAACGTGCCATGCACAACAAATAACCAACATAGATGCACATTATAAATACATATCTCAGAGAAAATTAAATACATAGTGGAATATACATTATACAGAAAACAAAGAGAGCACTTATATTTTCAAGAAAACATTCACCAAATGGATGCAGACCAAGGAAATTCCTCCCAACCATATACATTTTTGTTCATTTACTCTCAACAACACGTCTCCCCTGAGCCAAGGATATGAATCTACAAGGATAGGTTCTACGACAAATCTGAAACACACAATGGTTGGCTAACTAGAACTTAGGTTTCCCAACTACACAACAAATCCAAATTTCCATCTCTATGTCCCCCTCAGCCTAAAAAACCCATGAAATGAACACCTTTATCTTCCATGCAGTCTCTCAGGATGTTCCATTTCTCTCTATGGCTCTGGTGCTACTTGTCAGGAAATCTCCCTACTGGAAACTTCAAGGATTCTCAACTATGGATAGTTTTTTCTGAATTTCCATCAATCTCATGCTCATAGGAATCCATTACCTCATTGAATGATCAATAATCTATTACATACATATGGAAATGGCTCTCCTCCTTCATCCATTCATTTCCATGACCCCCCCAAGAGCATACGAATTCAACAAGAGCGAGGAACCCAAAAAGGAAAGAGTGAAAAGAATGATGAACCATGAGTGAGTGAGTGAGTGAGTGAACCCCCAAACAAACAAAAGATGATTTTATATAATTAATTGGAAATCAAGAACCGTATGGCTTCCCCCAAGAAGCTCATGTAACCCCTTTTCTCCATAAAATCAATTATGGGTAAATACAAATATAATAAAAGACTTAGCCCCTCAAGCCCCCTCTCTTGTGGAATCATAGCCCCCTATATCTTTTGTCCTTGTCTGTAGTGCAGCTAGTGATGTATTTTTTATTAATGTATATAGATGTATTACATTTCCTAGGCACTTTGGCCCCTTTTCAACTTTACCGACTCACCAGCCTAAGTCACAATTACATAATACATTCTAGTTCATAAGGGTTAAAATTGAGGTTTTACATCCCCCTGCCCTTATTTTGGCACTGTCCTCAATGCACAACACCATTCCAATGTTATTAAAATTACAAATATAGGCCCTCTAGACTTAATCCACATAGTAAATCCATCCAAATCTTATATACATATGCACTCTGGCCTAAAATTAAACATGTATACATAGGCATTCCGACCCAAAACATGTATAATGATCTGCAGAATTTATATTTATGGTATTAGTTCCAACCAACAAGCTTACCTTCCCTCTCATCCTGCATAACCTAAATAAATGAACCCCTTTATTTTCCTTGCAGTCCCTCAGGCTATTCCACTTCTCTTCAAGGCTCCAATGCACTCAGCTAGGAAGTTTCAGAGTTGCAGCTTCCAGAACTCTAGCTGCAATGACTCCATTGGACTTTCTTCATTCGATGCCTTCATCATTGAGATCGATTTCCCTCTAGTGTTCTTTTTCACTAGATTCCAACTTCGATAGCCAACATCTCATCTATATTATAAAAATACAATCATCATGAGATATTTTTATAACAATTTCAATCATAAATGTCAAATATGTTTTATACAAGAAAACATAGTTCTCAAGCATGACCTTCCAACTCATAATTTGTTTGGCTCTTGTAGCTGCAGGCATCAATATTTATTATGGCTTACAACAATTCCATACCCAATACCACTATTCTTGTATGTTTCTCACCATTCAATCAACTAAACCAATTGTTAGAATAATCATGTAACAATTTGTAACAATTAATTCCTCAAGTCTGTTTTATATAGGAAAATAAATTTTTTAGGCATGAATTTTCTGCTCATCATGTTTGGCTCTTGTAACAACAATAATTTTTCTTATGTATGGGATTGAATCCCTACCACATCCAAGACTATCCTCCCTACAATTTCCTCAACCTTTCACTTGACCACACAATGTGTTAGCATAACATAACAATTTGTAATTAATAATTTCTAAAATTTATTTTATATAGGAAAAATAAAATTTCCAGGCATGAATTTTCTGCTCATAATGATTGGCTTTGACAATTGTAGATATTAGTCTTCCTTATGGAATTACAACCTTGCCATATCAAGCCCATACTACTTGCAATTTTCTCAATTTACACTCAGCCCAAAATAGATGTCAGTATCATGCATATGTATATTTCCATGGCAACAATTACAAAACAATTCACAAAGTGATCTCAGAATTGTTTACAACAACAATTCAATCACTTCTATTAATCCAACTATTAACTATAATGAACCCATCATTCTGTACACATGTATTATCAAACAATATTTCATTTCTTCTATCCATCAATATTCTTATCACTTTGTTCCCCTGACATATCTTTTCCAAAATTTGTCATTATGTAACTTCTTTAACCTGCAATTTTTCTTGTTGCAATATCTAACAGCTCCTGAAGTGTTTTCAACTTCACAAGCTAGCAATACTCACATAATTTTAGATGTTAGAATACAAATTTCTATGTTATATAATATATACATGCATTCACCAAAATACATTGAATAATTCTTGTAATACCACTTGTAACATTTTCAACAGATCTGAAAAGTGATCTCACAATTGTAACAACAACAATTCAATCACCTTCAACTAGTATTCATATTAAATATAACGCAAATATCCATCATTATGTATTTTTAGCACCAAATGATTTTAATAATGCAACAATTAATTACTAAATAAAATAACAATTGATGTCCCAATACTCATGGCCACATTTACACAATGCATCCCTGCATTGACTACATAATACCGCATAACTATGTCATGCATTCACCAAGGTGAGTTGGAAGGTCTGGTCAATGCCTCAACACGTCATCCACAAACTTCCTATTGCTTGCCTGACTATTTGGATACCTTACTTTTCAACCCAAACACAACACCAAGAATATAGTTCTTAAGTTCTCTTTAGTGTCGGCAAAGAGGTTGCAGTCCAAACATCTGATATACAATAGATACCATCGAGCACTCACATAATGCTATATCCCTTCCATATCCAACCATATTATGGTCTCACACATGACTAAATATAGGTATATTCATTTTTATAGAAGGAGTTAATCCGATTATGATCCCATAACCAATCATAACACAATATACAACTAAAAATCTATTTAAATGCATTCTAGCATCAATAGAATTTGCATACTCTAGGTCGTTGGCCATTTCATATCGATTTAAATCTTGAAAAATTAACTGAGGGAATTTCTTACCTCAATTCCCTTCAACATAGAAGCAAACAAATCCATACCTAGATGATTTTTATCAACCTACTTGATGCTACCCGATAATCTAGTATTTGTAGAAGCTCACATACTTCTTCCTTCATCATTTTGATCACCATTCCTACCACTCTCATGGGTCTTCACATAGATGGAAATAATAATAAGAAAAAACATTCACATCCTTAACCATGCGATATCATTTATCCTGAATACATAATCCATCATTAGTCAAACTCAATTTACATAACATCATTATCTCATAAAAATATACTATTCTAAGTTCACAAGCATATTATATGCATATCCAAGCATGTACATATGGACAATTACATATCAAATGCACCAAGAATTCGATGTCATCATTCCTACTAATGCATATGCATTATAAATTCATTGTATGCCTCATGCACTCTAGTGGATTTCTATTTCAATTCAATTATTTATTTATTTATTTATGTTGTTGCTAGTTTTCCTTGAATTCCTTCAGATCCTTGCTTCCTTGTGTGCTCCCATTCTTCTCATCTGCACTAGTTTTCCCTGGTCTGAATACTTTCCAACCAAGTTTCACTTGGCCATTCTCCAATCCAACCAATGTACTCAATTTGCAACAGATTATTTTGGGTAGTCATATACAACTTTACCTTTAAGAAACATTCCAACATCCTAGAATGAAGTAGCTCAAACATTCCATCACTCTACTACCACAAAATTCTTGAATCAAATACTATTACTCCTATTTGTTCATTAGATTACTTATTTCACACTTAATCTTTGTAACTATCTACACCTCTCTTCCTTCAAGGCTAGGTAGTCATAATTTTCCTTTATATGTCAATTACTAACATTATTCACCTTCTAGATTCATGTCTTATGTGAGGATTCTTGCTTTTGTATTTTCAATTCATTCACTTCTTGTAGTTTTTTACTAATACTTTTGTTCCACTATTCTTGATTACTTTATCCACTTTTCATCACTTCCCCTGTAGTTCTTTATTGACTCAACCAACTTCTACAAGATTTTTCATGCTTCCATGACTATGATATCCAATCCTAGATTCAAATTGATCCAATTAAATCTCTAATCCTGCAAATATGCAAGAAACCATTTTTTTTAGAATTATACATACTATGGAAATGTGGCAATTAATTATATAAGTACTTTTTCTGCTTAATTCATGAAGAAATATATCACCATTCTCCAAATGATAACAATTCAATGTTATTCTACTCTGATTAATCTTTTTGATGGTTATTACCATGCCCCAATCCGATCTCTGAGATGAAAGTTTGGGATTCCTGAGAAAACCACTTTCACCCTTTTTGTGCAACCATGATCTTTAGCGGTAATGGAATGGTTGTGTTCTAATATTGTCAAACTATTCCACAACCCCTTAAAACTGGTACAAAGTTCGAATTATGCATAGGAGCTTCCTTCAATCCACTTTTCTTGTGACCGCAAATCAAAACCACAAGCTTATCCATTCTAAGCGGTGTCCACAAGATTGTTGACTTCTAGGACCTTCCCACCTCTAATAAACCCCTTTACCTTATCATGAGACCGACACTTGGAACCAAGTCCTCTGGACTTTGGCCTTCTTCCTTCAACCATTCTCCCTTTTTCGATCTTCAAACTCTCCTGGAGTAAACTTTCACTGAAGTACTTATATCATCTCCATTAGTAGATCGAATGATTGAGATTTAATCTTCTATCAGATTGAGGATCCTGGATTCTCTGACAACTTCAATGAAATCAACGATCACGACTTAACCCGGTGTTGAGACAAATGGTCCATATTAATTTCAGGACTTCGGAGCTCTAGGAATCTAGGATAAAACAACTCTCTAATCATTCAAATTCCCCGGAGTGAAACCTACCGAAGTGGTCATAAAGTGACGATGACCTCTTATTGTCGGTTAACACCTCCCCTTATGATATCCTTTCACCATATCAATCCAACAACTATGAATTAACGAGATGGATGAGCCTTATTAACTTTGGGACTTTGGCACTCTGGAAGTCTGGAATATCACAACTCCCAATTTGTTCAACTCCCCCAGAGTTATACCTTCTGAAGTGGTCATAAAGTGTAGGTGACCGATGGTTGCCAATTAACATCCCTGCTTACTCTGTCCTCTTACTTCTTGATCAAACAACCAAGAAGGATCCTACCAGATATTGATCTACGGTTGTCAAGACTTTGACACTCTGAGACTCCGACTTCGATATATTACAACTCTCAAGTTTTTCAACTCCCCTGGAGTTATACCTTCTGAAGTACTTACACCCTCCTTCCACTGCTTGATCAAATGGTTGAAAAATTTCCCAAAGGGATCTTTGATCGATGGTATGCGTGAATTCACAACTTCAGCCTTTGACACTTTCGCTAATAGTTATGTTGTACATTCTCGGAGGTTGTAAACTCAGAGATGGCATGGCATGTTGATGTCACCTATGGTGGTGTGGACCCATAGTATTTTCTCCACATGTCACTCTGAAATGAACATGTTTGGGTCCAAAAGGACCTGAATTCATGTGACATGTGTCCCCGTATAACACCCCTTCCATGTGGTATTAGACAGATCATCCACCAAACAGACGGTCCACGTTCGTCCACTCCAGATATGACGACCTGCATAATCTCACGGTTGCATCTTTGCACTTTGTGGCTTCAAAACTTTGCGGCTTCGAAACTTCATGGGTTCGACACTTTGTGGCTTTTCCTAGTCTCCAATATTCATCAAAGTGGAGAAGTTTCAGAGTCCTGAAACTTCTCTATCCTTTTACTTATGAGATAAAGGCTGGAATTGCTCCATAATTCTTCCTTCGATATGATGGCTGGTGAGATTTTGGGGCTTTAACACTCTGGGACTCTAGGATACTACAACTCTCGAGTAGTTCAATTTCGAATGGAGTTATACCTATCGAAGTGGTGATAAATAAATGATGACTGCATAATGTCGGTTAACACCTATGCTTAATTTATCCTTCCACTAATGTTAAATATGACAGTTAGCATTACTCTCGAAGTTCTTCCCCTGATCTAACAACTAGAAACATTTTGTGACTTCTTCCTTCAATATTTATAGGACTCAAACATCTTTAAATATGGAGGGTCAATGTCGGATGACCATGATCAACAACGAATATTTCACCTGAACTTCCTATCATATTGGACGGTCGACAAGATTTTTCCACTTTGACCTTTGACATTTCATGCTTCTACTTTGCCTCCCATAATCACCGAATTGGCGAAGTTCCATAGTTTCTATCTCCTACTGGCTTCAATCAACAACTGACAATCGACTAGTTTGATTTGACGGTTGGGACCTAGTCTCTTCCAGTCTCAAGATTCACCTTTATCTGACGATTCTTTTCACATGACTCCAATATAATGATCTATAGCTTCCTTGATTCAACAGTTGTGATCAACCCCAAAATTCAAAAGGGAACAATTACGATTCCATGATCCTTTACAAGGATCTCTCTCTACATGATGCTCTAGATTTTGTGTGATTTCTACAACACTATCTCTCCTAAGCTTTCCTTCGACCTTTCCAAAGGTCTTAATGCTATGTGATTTGAACTCGTGCAACCTAATATGATACCTCTCCTGAGATTTAGGTTTATATTGGATTCCTCTACACCTCATGCTACAATGGTCATTAAAAAAAAATAGGAATTTTCAACCTTCCAAGTCGAACTAAACTTTGCAACTCTGTAGATCGAACCCATTAAACTTCTCAGAAAATATTGATTTATTTCAACTCAAATTATCCCTCGCCCGCCCGAATTTGGGGATATTTCTCTCTAATATTTTTGTTTTTCCCCAAATTCACACAATTTGAAATATATGATAGTTAATTTCTCAAATCTGCACTCTTTCCGTCCCATACTAGCATGATGTTTCAACCAGAAGCTCTGATACCAATTTGTAACGTACCCATCCACCCGCAGGTTGGCCACACTAATATGTAACATACCCTGCCACCCACAGGCTGGCCATGTTACTCCAAAAATTTTGTTTTGAACTGATATCTAACTCTAATAACATTTAATCTGAAATCAAGCATGAAAGACCGACATGCATTAATCAAGATCTGTACTACAACATAAAATAAATAAAAAATGTGTCATGCACAACAAATAACCAGTAGACAGGAACATCATAAATACATATCTCAGAGATAATTAAATACACAATGGAATATACATTATACACAAAACAAAGAGAGAACTTATATTTTCTACAAAACATTCACCAACTAGTTGCAGACAAAGGATGTTCCTCCCAACTGTAGATACTGTTGTTAATTTACTCTCAATAGAAGGTCACCCCCGAGCCAGGGCTATGAATCCACAAGGATGGGTCGTAGGCAAAATCTGAAACACACAACAATTGGCTAACTATCTCTCAGGTTTCCCAACCATGCAACGAATCATATTTTCGAGATGTATTCCCCCCTTAGCCTGCACAACCCAAGAAATGGAAACCCTTCTCTACTATGTAGTCCCTTAGGCCATTCTATTTATATCCATGGATCCAATACTATTGTTCAGAAAATATCTCGGCTAGAAACTCCAAGGATTCTCAACCGTGGACAGTTCTTTACGAACTGTCATCAATATCATGATCATAGGCATCCATTCCCTCCTGGAATGATCATTATTCTATTACGACCATCTAGAAACAGATCTACTCCTCCATCCATTTGTTTCCATGCTCCCCCCAAGAGAAGACAAATTCATGAAGAGTGAAAATAATGATGAACCATGAGTGAGTGAGTGGGTGGGTGAGTGAGTTAACTTCCAAAAAAACCAAATATGGGTTTATATAATTACTTGGAAATCAATAACCACATGGCCTCCCCCAAGAAGCTCATGTAACCCATTTTCTCCATAAAATCAATTATGGGTAAATAAAAATATAATAAAAGAATTATCCCTTCAAGCCCCCTCTCTTATGGAATCATAGCCCCCTATCTCTTTTGTCGTTGTTCGTCTTGCAACCAACAATGCTTTTTTTTATTAATGTATATAGATGTATTACATTTCCTAGGAACTCTAGCCCCTTTTCAACTTTACCAGCTCACTAGCCTAAGTCATAACTACATAATACATTCTAGTTCATAAGGATTAAAAATGGGGTGTTACAAGTACTAATAGTTCAATATTATTAATATGTATGTAGGTTGGGGTCATATTCGCTAGTTATAGTACTATTTCACTCCCTAGGAACCTGGGCTCTGCTTTTGGGTTAGCTTACTCTATGAAAAAGGGAGTTCTCATCATTTGTACAACTTATGTGGGTCCATCGCTTCCCACCCCAACACTTGTCTTATTCCATGCATCATCAATGAATTCACCCACAGGCCACCCATTCACACCACCTCTTCCATCACATCCATCAACAGTTGATACACCTGTATGACATGCACCCCCACCACCATTTCCATTGGCCCCTTCCACCAAGGCTACCACAATAGAGGTTTCCTCGAAGCAGGTTGTACAATTGAGCACTCCACCTGTCAGCAACTCTCCATAGAGGCTCAAGATATTCATGGTGAGATAATGTGTTAATGATAACTTTTTATGTATCAATAATTTGATTTTATGCATATTTGTTGAATTTTCTTGATTTAATCCTTGTAACTAATGCAGGGTGGCATTGTTGATAGATTGGGGTCGTAGAGGAGGGTAAAACCGTCATGATTATCTATAGCATATGCAATGAGTTGTATTAGGTTAATTTACAAAGCATCATTTTGTATGTCTTTTAATTCATTGAGGAAAAAAACTTATAACAATGGTTTTTCTTTGTCTAGTCTCTAGAGCGACGAAGAATTCCTAGGCCCAGAACCACTTGAGGTGATTCCTCAAGAAATAGAAGAAACAAATAATTTTAGGATTCTCCTGAGGGTGGAGAGGGTGGAAGTGGTCAATGATTCACCAATTACTGTAGTTTTGTATATAGGACCCCATATGGTTGTTTTCCATGTTAGGGCACTTCTTGTCATTTTGTATATTGGGCCCGAGGTGCTATTTTGTAAAAAATGTACAATATATATGATGTTGAATATATATATATATATATATATATATATATATATATATATATATATATATATCATGGAAAGTTTTTCATGAATCTCATTGTTTCTTCATTTTATGTTGATGAATGTATGAATTTCAAAGCATATTAATGTATGATTTTTTTCTAAAGTGATTATAAATACTCGCGTTACACATTAACAAATCTCTTATGGTGGAAAATATTGTTAAGTGATAAATCCATAAGCAATTAATGATTCTCATTACCTAAATTTATGGGTAGGGAAAGCATTTCCTTCAACATTGGTAAAGTTAAACTAATTGACAATGCACTGGACATACTTGGGTGCACTTGTTGGACATATATGGTCGATGGAAAAGGCACCAAAGCACTCAAATTTGATGGATGGCACTTGATTCCACCTTAAAGTACTACTTTCAAGGAAATTATCATATACAAAAGAGGATGCCTCAAAATTAATAAAACATCATCATCATCATCATCATCATCATATATATATATATATTAAACAAATATATTGCAAACTTGCAAGTGACCAAACTTATAAGCTCAAGTCCATGAATCTTAAATATATTAATTTTGAAACTTTACAGTCGGTAGTGACAATTTTTTATCTTTTAAAAATGGATTTTTTTAAAATGAAAAATAAACTCAAGTTCATGAACCATAAATATATTAATTCTCTCTATATATAGTATTGGTTACTTGTCTTAAAGACCACAAAACTAGTAAAATTTAACAAAACATTTAATTAGTAGTATACACTAAATAAATTTTGAGGAAACAAATGTGACTTACCTAAATGGTGTTGACAATCATACTAAAGGAAATAAATATCGCACATATGGGTAGTGCATGGAGATCCAAAGTTCCACATTTCAATTTGCATGTTTAAACAAATCACATAAATATGATCATCATAAACATATAACAATAAAAATAATATCCCGCAACATATGAATAGGTCCAAATGTATACATATCAAATGTCTATATCATTCTAACTAAACCCAACAAATACTAAGCAATGAATCACTAAGTAAAAATCAAAGTTCTAACCTTCTAATGCCAAAATATAGGTTGTTACATTTACAAATCCCTAGAATGCCACTGTGATCTAAAATATACTAATCCCTCCTTTCATGACTTGTCATGTAGCTTCCAATTTTAACCTATACAAAAATAAATATTACTTTCCATAACATTATGGTAGGAAAACGTCAAATCAAAATGTGGATTTCAATGAAACAAGAATAACAAAAACAGTAACCTTTCTCATCCCAAGAAATAAAAAACATTTTTTCTAGGGACATAAGACTTAAATTTATATCACAAAGTGCATTTCAATCTAATGAAGTGTTTATGACATTTTAAGTCTAGGTGAAAAATTTTGCATGCCTTACTATGACATGCCATGCCTTACCTTGCCTTGAGTTGTCATGCCATATCGGTCCTTTCCTTGCCAAGCCATGCCATTGAATTGCATGCCTTGTATTTGCATGCAATGCCTTACCTTTCCATGCATTTCCATGCCTTTCCATGCCATTCCATTCCATGCATTGCATTTCCATGCATTTCCTTGACTTGTCATGCCATGCTATCCCATGCCTTTCCTTTCCATTACATTCCTTTCATTTCCATTACATGTCATGCCATGTATTTCCTTTCCAATCCATGCTTTTCCAATCCATTCCATTGAATGCCTTGCCCTTCCATGACATGTCATTGCATTCCTTTCCTTTCCATGCCATGCCTTTCCATTCCATTCCATGGCATTCCTTACCTTTCCATTCCATGCCATGACATCCTTTGCCTTCCCATTCCATGTGATGACTTTTCTTTCTATGCCATGCCTTGTCTTGTCTTTCCTTGCCTTGTCATGACTTTTCATGCCATGCCATGGCATGCCTTACCAATCCATGCAATGGCATGCCTTGTATTTCCATGGCATGCCTTTCTGTGCCTTTCCATGCCATGCAATGCCATGTCTGGTATTGCCATCCCAAGCCATGCCTTAAACCCTAGACATCAATCTAACATGGCTGGAAATTGAGGGTAAGTCCTAATTTAACCATGAAATTGAGGGTTTCAAGACAAGGTAAATTCAATAAGAATACAAGATAACATGCAATATCACCACTTTGATAAAAAAAATCACTTAATACATTCATGAAATGACCATGAATGACTTAGAAAGAGCACTTACTAAGTAAATCAATGATCATCCATGAATTCCTAACCATAAATCATCCACAAAACTTGAAACATGGATCTAAGGTATATTCATAGTTGTGAAACAAAGATTATCATAATTAATAGGATTTACATAAAAAGGGATGTCACAAAATAGAATTATGTTCCATCCTTATGGTGTAGTCTCATTATACTATTGATCCATAATTTATTTTGTATTGCATGGAAAAAAACACAACTTCAAGGCTTTACTGATCCATGCCATGCCATGGCTTTCCATGCCTTTCCATTCTATGCAATTCCTTACCATGCCATTCCATTCCTTTCCTCGCCTTTTCATTCCATGCCTTGCCTTTCCAAGCCATTCCTTGCCTTGACTTGCCATGCCATGCCATGCCTTACCTTTCCATGTCTTGCCATGCCTTTCATTTCCTTTCCATGTAATACCATTTAATGCATTTCTTTTCCTTTCCATGCCATGCCATGCCATGTATTTCCTTGCCATGCCATGCCTTTCCATGCCATGCCATGCCATGTATTTCCTTGCCATGCCATGTATTTGAAACTATGAGGCTCAAAACAAACACAGATTGGCCAGCAAGCCACCCGTAGTCAAGCACTGCGCAACCACAACAGTCCACAGGAAACACAGACATGGTCTTTCCCAAACTAGTGATAGACAGACGCTACAACATAACAAGGCTCAACAAATACGAGATGCTTCATTTTTCTCAACCAGCAACACAGGATGGCTTCTTGGTTCTGGTTTCCTGACTGTGTAAGGGTGCACATAGATCTCACACACAGGCTTGAATTGTCCAGGTAAGGGATCTGAAAAAAAATACCAGACAAAGGTCGATCTTGGACACCCATGAGTTCAGATGAAGGATGGTGAATTGGAAGGTCGAACGCCCAGACTTAGGTGATGGATAGAGGAATGCATAACTCCCAACACGACTTATTCCTCTAGTTTTAACTTCATGCGCCTAGGTCGACACCTATCTCCTTGGGGATGAATGCTTCCCATTTTGCACGCGTTCCCCCTTCTAGGAACTTAGGATAAAATATATACATTTTCACCGTACTTTGGAATAATAATAAATTATTATTCCCAAGGGCTTAAGCCCCCAAGATTATCCTCTTTCTCCAACCTTTCATCCCCCTCTCCCTTACCCGGGATTTGTTGAAGCTTTGTCCCCCCATCACTCATTAATCATGGTCGGTCCACATGTAGAGATGTTTATCTTTTATTAATAATGTGCATAATTACATGTACAAAATCAGGCTCCTAGCCTTTAACACTTAGGCTCTCCAGCCTAATAAACACATATTCCTATCATCTTATCAATACTCGACTCACAAGCCTACAAAACATGATTTAAAATTCATAAACATGATTACAACAAGGCTCTTCCTTTGGGATATTACAATCCCCTTCCCTTATTTTTGCACTGTCCTCGGTGCAACTTTCACACAACGTCTGCAGGATTTTCAAAATCTTTAAAAAGATGTGGGTATTTTTCCCACATAGCATCCTCATGCTCCCATGTCGCGTCCTCAAGACTGTACCAGGTCTAATGGACCTTTACAAGACCTATATATCGATTTTGGAGTTGTTTGCTTTTCCTGTCCAATATGCGCACGGGATGCACTTGCAGGACACCTTCTTGCTCCACTTGAATCACATTCCAATCAATAACAAGATTAGCATCAAGTATACATTTATTAAGAAATGAAACATGAAACACATTATGTACATTCATGGATGCAAGTAATGCAAGCATATATACAACTGGCCCAATCCTTCCTTGGATTTCAAATTGCCCACAAAATCTAGCTACCAACTTGGCACAGTTCCCCAGCCTCAGGGAACTTCTGTTAGCTTTCACTTTCAGGAAAACATGGTCACCCACTTTAAACTCCCCGTGGGTTCTATTTTTATCAACATAAATTTTTTGCATGTCTTGGGCAGCTTTCAAATTATGCTTAATTTTTAGCATTTTCTCTTCCATTTCCTTGAGAAAATCTGGCCCAACTACTGCTCTGTCAGTTGGATTATCCCAGCTTACTAGAGTATTTCACTTTCTTCCATAAATCACTTCAAATGGGCTCATTGTTATCACTGAAATTTTGTTCGCACAGGGCGACAAGAACTCCGCATCGTCAGCACAGAAAAACAGTCGTTCATGGCACAAGGATTAATTCCACAGCACAGCAAAAGGGTCAAAACTATGCAAAATGGTCAAAAAATTACAAAGCGCTATGCACCCACTGGGCGTGTGCGCGTGCACGCAACATCTTTGTACTTGGAGCGCATATGCGCGGTTGTGGGGTGAAAAACCCGCGCGCCTGCCAAACGGCGCATTTATGAAACTGGTCGGCCTCCCAACCACTAATGGATCGGCTCCCAAGTCGAGTTGACATCAAATCCGAGCTCAATCTACATGGGGAGGCTGGTCAAAGACCTAATTGTGCCCTAAAGAGCCCCTTTTCACATTCAAAAGAGGTTGCATAATAACCCAATGCTTGGCTATAAAAAGCCATGAATGACCACCATTTC
>ML781900.1:557871-616916 GCA_009831015.1 Picea engelmannii | reverse complement strand
AGTCCTCTTTCTCCATTGTGTATCTTTGGATTTCATCAATCAGACCAGCTTATATATTGGTGATATTGGTCCATTGTCATTTGTTTTCATTTTTGTTCCTATGCTCATAGTTTCATTTAGTTTTTGTTTAATTCTTGTTAATAGCTTTGTTTTTTTCTTTCTAACCTTTTACCACACAGCTGTCATGCCTAGCAGAGCCCAAATAGGCATGTAAGCACTCACTTTTTGCTCACACAGCGACGAGAAGAGTGCAAACACTCATCTTCAACAATGCTTGATACCCATTGTTGTAGGTGAATTCTACCAAGTGCAGGTAGTCTTCTCATCTTGATGGTTTCTCCATCACATAAATTCTCAGTATGTCTTCTATCACTCAATTCACCCGCTCTGTCTACTCATCCGACTTAGGATGGTAGGTTGTACTGAAATTCAGATTCCTTCTTAATCCCTTGAATAACCCCTTCCAGAAATTTTAGGTAAATTTTGGGTCTCTGTCAGACACAATTGTCTTGGGAATTCCATGCAATCATGCCACTTCCTTCATAAAAATATCAGCAACATCTGTTGCCTTATGAGTAGTCTTTAGTGGAATAAAATGGGCATATTTCATAAGCTTGTCCACCACCACCATGATTGAGTCATGTTGCTTGCCTGTTCTTGTCAATCTCGTGATGAAATCCATTGTCACCACTTCCCACTTCCACTCAGGAATGGGTAAAGGCTAAAGCAACCCTGCTTGGTTCCTTTACTCAGATTTAACCTTCTAGCACTCCATACATCTGGCAATGTATTCAACAATCTCTTTCTTCATACCTGGCCAAAAATAATGTCTCTTGATTGCTGCCACAATTTTTTGATATCTAGGGTGCCCTGCATAAGGGACATTATGCATTTCATGTAAAATTATATGTTTCCAATCGTGGACATTAGGTACGTAAATTTTGTTCTTGTACATAATTATTCCATCATCCCCTAGTTTATAAATCTCCACGTTTTGTTGTAGCTTACCTTGCTATAGCTTTGCTACCAAATCTCTGTACTGCAAATCTATATTTGCAACCTCCAAAATTATTCCCTTTATATCATTTTGGTACATGCTAATGGTTGTGGCATGTGAGTTGTGCACCTTTCTACTGAGTGCATTAGCCACCTTTTTTTCCTTCCGTTTGATATTATTGATATCAAATTCCTATTCACACAGAAACTCCAGCCACCTGCTCTGGCTAGCGTTTAGGGTCGGCTAGTCAAACAAGTATTTCAAACCATTGTGGTCTGTTCTCAATTCAAATCTCCTCCCCATGAGGTAATGTCTCCATTTCATTATAGAGTGAACGATGGATGCCAACTCCAAATCATGAGTTACGTAGTTCCTTTCATGATCTTTCAACTTTCTGGATTCATAACCAATTACGATTCCATTCTAACTAAGAACTCCTCCCAATCCTTCTTTGCATGCATCGGTGCATACCATGAAATATTCATTTGGGTCTGCAATCCTCAGGATTGGAGCACTGATTAATAGTTGCTTCAATTGTTGGAATCTTCTCTCACAATCCTCTATCCACATAAACTTCTTCTCCTTCCTTTGCAAAGAAGTGATAGGGTGAGCTATTCTCGAGAATCCGGCGATAAACCTTCTGTAATAAACAGCTAGACCCATAAAGGATATTACTTCCATCACATTCTTTGGTGTTGACCATTCTCTGATGGCCTCAACCTTCTTAGGATCCATGGCGATCCCTTCTTTTGAAATAATATGCCCCAAGTATTGGATCTGTTCATGATAAAATGAGCATTTGCTCAACTTGGCATACAACTGGTGCTCTCTTATCACTTGCAGTACCATCCTCAGGTATTGTTCATGCTCTTACTCTAACTTGGAATACACTAGAATGTCATCTAGGAATACTATGACAAACTTGTCTGGATAGTCCTTGAATACACCATTCATCAAGCACATAAAAACAACAGGTGCATTCGATAGTCCAAATGGAACCACGATGAATTCATAGTGGTCGTACATTATTTTGAAGGCAGTATTGCTCATATATTTATCGTTTATTCTCACCTGGTAATATCCTGATATGAGATCTATCTTTGAAAATATCCTAGCACCTTTCAATTGATCAAAAAGATCATCGATCCTCGACAGAGGATACTTGTTCTTGACAGTTACTTTGTTCAATTATCATAAATCGATGCACAACCTCAATGTTCTATCTTTATTCTTCATGAATAGAACTGGGGCACCCCAAGGCAACACACTTGGGAGAATGTACCCCTTCCTTAGAAGATATTCAAGCTGCAACTGAAGTTCTTTCATCTCTGGTGTGCTCATTCTATAAGGAGCTTTCGACACTGGAGCTTCTCCAGGCATCAAATTTACAGAGAAATCGATATATCTCTTCGGAGGTAGTCCAGGTACCTCCTGAAATACATCTTCAAACTCTTTTAGTACCACATGGTCTCCAATATTTGAGACCTCATCCTTATATTCTTCCTCCATATGGGTTGCAAACAACTAACATCCTTTCTTGTAGCATTTCTTCAGCTGTAATATGAAATTTCTCTGACAACTACAACTTTGGGAATTCCTTGGACTATTTTCCTATTCCCCTCCTCATCCAGGAAAGTAAATGTTGTGCTACAATAGTCTAGGAGGGCATGGTGTTGGTCCAACCAGTCCATCCCAATTAAACAGTCATAAGAGCCTAAAGGAAAAATATTCAATTCATCCTTCATGCTCAATCCCTTCATGTCCACAAGACAGGACTTAACCAACTCAATGACTTTCCTCTTGGTTCCTGTAGCCAACTGCACTAACCAAGACTTTTCATGTTTTCTTCTTGATAAATGCAAACCTTCCACCACTCTAGGATCTATATAACTATGGCTAGCCCCTGAATCAATTAAAACAGTAAGTGGTCAGTTTTTAATCATACCTTCCACTTCAATCATGTGCAATTGAAATTCAACTTGCATGTTGTCTAGTCCTGCGTAGATCCTTGGCATTCTACTGCCCATTTCCTCCATTATTTCATCTTGTTGAAAATTGTCGATGACTCTCGCTTTATCATTTTTGTGGGGGAAATTTCTATACCTATGGTTTCCATTACAACCCCAACACTACATAGGTGTCTACCTTGGAAATTGTCCACCCACTTCAGGGTTTATGAGCTCTCTAAAAGATGGTTGTCCCTGAGGACTATTTCTGAAAAAGGGAGGCTTGTTTCCCTTCTGCCTATTTTCCTTCTTGAACTTCTTCTTGTCTTCCCAAGCCTTCTAGAAGGTAGTCTTTTCTCTCTATTGTTCATATAAACATTTCTCTCTTCTTATTGTTTATTCCATAGACTTACGGTCATCATACTGAATCTTGTCATCAATAGAAGGTGGTAATCCAATTAGATACATCTGAATCTCGACAGTCTCCTCCTTGATGAACGGAACATACTTCAGCAGTTCCAAAAGTCTTCGCTCGTATTCATCAATGGTCATGTTGCCCAGTTTGAGTTCAAAGAACCCTTTCATCTTTCTATAATAATATCTTTTAGTGAAATATTTCTTCTTGAAATACCTCTTGAATTCCCTCCAAGTGATATCTTTCTCTCTAATGTGTTGCACCTACACCAGTTGATCCCACCACATGGATGCTTTTCCTTTTAGTTGATACATCGCAATTCTTCCTTCAGCATGAGAGGAATAATTTTGCAATTGGAAGTACTTCCTCATGCCTAGCAGCCATGTCTCAACATCTTCTTCCTTCTGGTGTTCTCCATCAAACGTGGGAGGCTTAATCTTATTCATTTCTCCTTTCAGTTCATCCACTCCATACCTCCTAGTATTTCTGGTAGAAGATGGGCTTGAACTACTGCTTGTTTCTTTACTGGAATGATTTGGGGAGCGATGACGATGTTTGCTAAGACTCCTTGATCTTCTCTTCCTCTCAGGGGTCCCACAACTCCATGTTTTTCTTGTGTCGCTCTCCTTTTCCAATTTCTTTTCAATCCTATCTAGGCTCCACAACAACTTCAAGTTGAATTCACCCTATTTATCCTAAGTTTTCTTGAGCCTTCTTCTATCATCTCGACGAGCCTGGGCATCCCTCTATAATCTTTCAATGATTTTCATCATATGCCCTTCCTTATCCACCTCTTTTTCGTGCCCATTGGAGTTTGATCCTTCGACTCCCAAGTTGACTTCCATTCATTTTCTTTCGTTCTCTGAACTGGAGGAAATTCGTGCCTCTTCCATTTATTTTCACTCAGTGGAAACTCTGACTGGTTCTGGCCCTTGTAAACTTCTATAATCACAGCATGTAGACAACCAGAATTTGTCAGACCATCTTTCCTTAACAAATTCCACACATTCAAAACCAACCCGATTCTAAGAAAATGTTTCAACTTCATGAATCTTTTGAGCTCTTCTCAGATTTGTAACATTTGGGTGATATCCCCCTCTTTATTAGTCCCCAACCCATGCGATCATGAGCTGTGACCAAACGCTAGACCATTATCTCTTGAGTTCTGGTTACCGAACTCACGACATCGGGTAGATCAACGGTCCACATCTACATGACATTCAATGGTTGGAACCCACTGTGGTCCTTCCATCATCGAAGTTTTGGGACTTCGGGACTTCATGGTTTTGGGACTTCAGACCTCAAGATTTCCCACACTTCTTTCCTCCAAATATTTCGACATCCAAATTTCTGATTAACTTTATCCCCTTTAGGCCCACGTAACACAGTTGCTTCCAACAATAACACTGCCACGTGGCATGCTTAGGAGGGTCCCCATCACCTTCGGCGATTTTATCATGTCCTACCATGTTCACTTTTATTTTCGGGAGTTTGGGTTTCAGAGGTTTGTGCATCTGCACATATCATTTTTCCCGATAGCCGAAATCGTAAAATTGCGATTTACTTTCCGCTTGATCCAATGGTCAAGTTTTATTCCTCTGATCTACGGTGTAGATCGGTACGGGGCTTCAGAGTTTCTTGCATCAAGATTTTGTGCATCAGTACATCTTTCTTTTCCCGATAGTCGAAATCGTGATCTTCTCCTTCGCTTGATCCTACGATCAAGCTCTTTCCTTGCGATCTACGGTGTATATCTTTTTGAGACTTCAGATTTTTAGACATCGGTAGTTCATGCCTCAGCACATATCAATTTTCCCGATAGTTGAATCCCCGAAAAGTTTCTAGGATAACTCTCATGCACCTTCTCCAAATCTAACGATCGTGAGGGAACTCCTTTCCTCCCGATCAGATCCAACAGCTCCAACACTTCATGTGTTGAGCTCTCTCTCTCTCTATGGCCAAATACCACCCTAGCTGCAGTTTTGTAACACAACCAAGCAACCCCTTGGCACTCAGAAATAATCTAAGGTTCCAAATTAGTTCCTCCAGAAACAATTTCTACCTGAAACCTCGGTCCAATGGCTCCTTATCTGGCCCATCCAGGCTCAACGTTGAAAACCTTGGCTCTAATACCAAAATGTAACATTCCCGACCCTCCAAAGGCTAGGAAATTCTACCAACACTTATGACTTTATCCCTTTAAAGCTCTGATACCAAAATGTAACATCCTCCGGTATGTCAACCCAAGTTAGGAGTAATGCTACTGCGGAATAACACTTATATAACATGCATTTAAATAAATTCAATACATTAAAACATAGTAAGCAAATAATTACTACTAGCATACACAAGCCATGGCATTAACAATAATTCATATGTCCAACAACATACATGATAACATATAAGCATCAAAGGCATGCAAAACATAATATTAAGCAAAACATGATACTTATCTTTGAAACTAGATGTAATTCACCAATTGTGTGCCAACCTTCCACGAACCTCCCATCCTTACACCACGTTTCTCATCACTCTCAGCAGTAGGTCACCCCCGAGCTGGGACTAAGCTCCATCGGGCAGGGAATCCTAGGCTAGGCAAGGTCAACGGGAAGACACCTAGTTACAAAGGAAGGATTTTCTACCAGGAGCAACTTATGCCCACTGCTCACAGACTCTCATTCCCCACATACCTGTCCCACACCAGGAGTATACACCTTCATTGTCACCAAGACAGTACTTCGGCTGCTAACCTCCCTTTCCTTGGGCTTCAGCAACAGACCGAACTGGAAGTCTCAAAGTTCTGTAGCATCTACAATACCCCTTCTGGGAGTTCTTACTTCCTCAACATGCTCTCTCACTTGGAGAGAGTCGCTCACAGGTCTGGCAACCTGTTCTTTTCAACTGCAACCACCTCCCTCACATGGAGAGAGTGTTACACACAGGTCAGACAACATGTTTCCTTCAACTCGGGTTCCAATGCAGTCGGACAACTACGAGGCTCAACATGAACATATGCTGGGAAACAAGCCACCCGTAGTCAAGCACTGCATAGCCACAACAATCCATGGGAAACATAGACACGGGCTTTCCCAAACTGGTGACAGACATACGCTACAACATAAAAAGGCTCGACAAATACGAGATGCTTCGGTTTACTCAACCAACAACACAGGATGATTTCTTGGTTCTAGTTTCAGGACTATGTAAGGGTGCACACAGATCTCATGCACAGGCTTGAACTATCTAGGTAAGGGATCTAAAAACAAAGACCAGACAGAGGTCGATCATGGACACCCACGAGTTCAAACGAAGGATGGAGAATTGGAAGGTCAAACCCCTGGACTCAGGTGATGGCTTGAGGAATGCAGAACTCCTAACATGGCTCATTCCTCTAGTTTTAATTGCATGTGCCTAGGTCGACACCTATCTCCTTGGGGTTGCATGCTTCCCATTTTTCACATGTCCCCTTCCAGGAACTTAGGATAAAATATATACATTTTCACCGTACTTTGCAATAATAAAAAATTATTATTCCCAAGGGATTAGGTCCCCAATATTTTCCCCTCTTTCCAACCTTTCATGCCCCTATCCCTTACACAGGCTTTGTGTAATCTTATTCCCCCCATCACTCATTCATCATGGTCGGTCTACACGCAGAGATGTTTATCTTTTATTAATAATGTGCATAATTACATGTACAAAATAAGGCTCCTGGCCTTTAACACTTAGGTTCTCCGACCTAATAAACACATAATCCTATCAACTTATCAATACTTGGCTCACCATCCTACAAAACATGATTTACAATTCATAAACATGATTACAACAGGACTCATCCTTTGGGATATTACACTTTCATTATGATATTCATAAAACTAATTGTTTGTAAAAATATAGTTATTTTCAGTGTTAGAGAGAATTTGTTATCAGGTTAATTTAATAAAAAATCCATGGCATTCATGTATCATACATTTTTTTTTCCTAAAACAATACTTCTTGTACTAAATGAACAAGTTTAATACGTAAAAGTTAAAATTAAAGGATTCACTAAGCATGTAATTCTACAACTTCTTATCCCATCTATCTTAGATAAAAATATGTGCATGAGAATTTCAATGTCATAACATAATATCTCTTTAGTCATATATCTAAGGTATCTTCATAGTTGTGAAACATGGATTATCTTAATTAATAGGATTTACCTAGACCTAAAACTACACCTACACCTAGACCTCGCCTTGACTTTCCGTGTCTAGATTTGATTAGCCTTGTCATGTCTTTCTTTACCTTGCATTGCCTCTCCCTTGTTTGCCTTTCCTTACATTTCCATACCTAGACCTAGACCTATACAAAGACATTACCTTGTTGTGCCTTTCCTTGTCATGCCTTGTCTTTCGATGGTCTAAGTCATGGAATAGGTCATGGTCTATGTCATGGTCATGGTTTAGGTCTATGTCTATTTCCAACATGTCTCTGAATGGATTGAGGAGGCGAGTTGAAAATCATGATAAAACTCAAATCGGGACTCGAATGGATGAACCATCAGTTTCATTGGATCTAGGGAACCGAGTTTCATCTAGTAGGGCCCTCCATTTTCATTTTGTTTTCAGGAAAACCATTTTTTGGAGAATCTTCGGCAGTAGGGTTTTTCTCAATGAGGCATACTACAATTTATGAACAAGAGGTCAATTTTCAATAACACGGGGAATTGTAGGTAGAATGGTCACGTGGGCCTTTGTTACACATTATTTTGGTCATCTCAATGATCAACTAACAACATGTGTTCATGTTCCCTGAAAATACTAAAAGAGACTTTCTCCATGAGAAAAGTTGTTTGCTTTTCTCTTTCAAAAACCATAACAAGGAAGGTTGTCGCATCATGCTATATGCATGGGGTGCGACGATGCCTGGCCATCGCACTCTACCCTAAAAATGGACTACAACGTCATTGCAGGCTACTTGTGCATAGGGTGCAACAATTTTGAAAGAAAATGCAAAGTCAAAATTCACGAATGTTCTAGAAGGGAATTTTCTAGAAGATGAGGTGGCCTCCGATCAGCTTGGACATTACTTACTTTTTTGATTTAGTAGGATCATCATAATATCCTTATCCATCTATCTTTCACACTATATAAATAGGGATATCTCATGGAAAAGGATAAGGTTGAATAGGCTAAGATTTGCATGATGGGATCTACTACAGATTATGCTTGAGAGCTTTGCTTTAGTAATCCAAGTGAGATTGTGGATATTCTTCATCCTAGGGATTGGAGAAAAGCTTTGTGTGTTGGAGCAAAGAGCCTTTGAAATTTGACCTTGCAACATCAAGTCATGGATTGTATTCTCCACTTTCCATTTAATATAATGCATCAATACATTTCTTCCCTATAAAAGTATCTTAACTTTTATTGTATAACTTGATCTTATACATAGAATTCATTGGAATATATATATCTTTGTTTTCCCTCTTTGTTGGTTTGTACTTCTTAGACACACTCACCATTATGAAAACTCAAAGAAGGAGATACAAGGATGACACTAGCGAGGATCAAGCATCGTTTAAAAGGCATGTCACCTATACCTCTCTAAGCTAGTTTACATGAACATGAATTTTAAGGTGATGTATGTATTATGTCTTGCTTTTTTCTAGTTTCCTGTGGAAGTTAGGGAGATCTGTTTATGTCTGCACTTACCGATTAGTCCGATAAAAAATTAACAACCATACTGGGGATACAATTTTTTTTTGTTTTTTCCCTCTTATTTGCTTTTAGCCTGCCTTATTTTGGTTAATTTCATTCTTTGAGTTTGTGGGTGATCCATCTTGACTCCTTGGGTCAAAAGGTTAATTGAGAAGTTTTGTCTTTCTTCCCATTTTACTTTATTTTCATAGATCATCACACTATACTCTATAGAAATCCCACGACAATCCTATGATGTCGCACTCTACTAGTGTAGACAAGTGCAATGACGCCGCACTGTACCCTATTGGCAGCATGCGACGACCCTAGATCATCGCACAGTCCTCGGCTGCAACCTACGACGATTCCTGTAGGAATTGTTGGGTGGTAGCCTTTCTTCTTTTATCTACCTAGTTTTTCCTCTACTTCCTGGGATGAATTTCTGACACTAGTGAATGATTGATTTATAATTTTCAAGCTTGCATTTGATTGACTTTCGGAAATTGAAAGTTTTCTTTGTAAATTTTGCAAGTTTTTCTTTTGTTTTTTTTTCACAAGGGTATAATCTCTAGATCTTGGTCCTGAGTGCCTATTTGAAAAAGAATCCTTGATTTATTTGGAGTTTTTTATTGTTTTTACTTTCTGGATTGTTAATTGACTAAGAGACATTTTTTTTTTTGACAAAAGGTTTTCTTATCATTTCATTTTTGTCTACATTATGGGTTTGATCTGGGAATAGTGTTGAGAATGTGCTAATTTTCTTGGATTATACTTTATTTTCTTCATTACATCTTTGATCCCAGTTGAGAAAGAAATAACTAAAGTCATTTCTTCTTTTTAGTAGTCTTTTACAAGAGAATTGTTGCATTCAAAATTTTGTGAAAAGAGAAAAATTGGAAAATTTAGTAGTTTTTTATTATTTGGTATCTTTTTCATTCAAAAATTGAGAAATTATGTTTCGTAGGTTTTGTATTCCAAAAGAGATACCTTCTCCCTACTATAATTAGAGTTCATCAAATTAAAAGATTGCATATAATCTCTTCTTTCATTTTATTGGGTCAAGGTCACATACATCATCAGTTTCATTTCTATTTCCCCTTTGAGTAAGCAACAATCTTTTTTTTTTTTTTGTAAGTAAGAAAGTTATATTAAGTGTGGTGCCTGCTATGGCTGAACATAGGTTCCAAAAATACAAAATGAAACTAGCTGTAGTTACTGGACTGCCCCAACAGAGGGGAAACCAGTCCATCCAGTTTCCAAGTCATCAGTCTTAGATCGTTGTTGAGTTTTAAAACAAGAAAAGTTCAAAATAAAAGTTGCCTAGCCTAGGATAACAACAGATAGCTAGACACCTGGCGAAAATCCCAGCCACGCAGCGCTGAGGTCCTTTGCCCATGGTTCTGTCGCCGCATTGTTCGGCTGATCTTCCCCGCGTTGCTCCCTGCGCTCCTCTCGTTTCGGGTGCTCAAGTGGACTGCTAGGCTCCTCTTCCTTCTGCCGCGCTGCTGCCTGTCGCAGCATGTCATCTAACTCTGTGTCAATTTCCCCCCCCCGGTGTGATGCCAGTAGGGTCCGAGGAGAGCTCCATTTGCATGGTCGAGAGAATCTGTAGAAAGGTGGCCGCATTGTCTTCGGTGGCTTGCAATCGAAACTTGAGGTCCGCCACCTCTCTTCTGAGCTCGAAGACTAAGTCGTATAGGATGCCAAGTCTTTCTCTGAAATGTTCATTGTCGGGGTGGGTCGCCTGGTGGAAAATCATTCGCTTGGCTGTTCCGAAAGCCCGTGGGTCACTTCGCCAGGTACTCGAGGAAGCAGGGAAGGACATGGACGCAAAGAATTGCATCTGGGGGTCTAGAGGATAGCATGGAGTCGTAGGCGTTCCGCGCGGGATGGTTGCCATGGCTTGCGGGAGCGGAGACTGCTTAGGAGGCGTGGTGGCCGAAGGTCTACGACGTTTAGTTTGCGCAGGAAGCGGGGTGATGCCAGGGGACAGAATTGGGGGATTGGTAGAAGAGCCTGTCATCGGGGAGGTCGAAGGCGAGAGAGGTGGTCTGCGGGGCTTCCAAGGGGAGCCCCGCTTGGGCTTCCCTCTTATGCATTCTCTCATGGGTGCAGGTGGACGGTGTTTTGCACGTGGAGCAAGGAGCCAGAATTGCTGGTAGCCTATGGACCAAATTGCAGAGCAAGCCGGGTTATGCTTGCCTCGTGAAGGGAGGAGCCCTTCCAAACGCAAGCAGGGTGGAATAACGAATGCAACAATCCAAGCCATGTTACAGATAGCGGAGATGCAAAGGGTGGCGTTAATGCCCCTGACCTCGCCCATCAAATCCATTTTATGCGCCTTAACTCCCCAGGACAGCATTGCCCTACTGCACGGGGCGATCACGTGCCTGCATGTGGCTCTGCAATGCGTCCGGTCCCATTTTGTGCCACGGGGAAACCACTAGCACCCCATCCGGGGAAGTAAGCAACAATCTTTAAAAATATAGCGCAATTTTAAAATTTATTAGAAACTTTTATTTTCCAGAACTTCTCTACAACAACATTAAATAGGATAGTGATTTGGAATAGGTTGTAAGGCACACTCTCCAAATAATCAAAAAACACAATAGTATCTTGTGATAGGGAGAATTCAAATCCCCTTGCTACATTTGTCCTGGGAAACCCTTCTAACACAAGGGTTAATCATGAGGTCGCATTAGGACTAGAAAAGTTATTCACCCTGCTTTGTTGGTCTTAGTGTAGATATTGCACGTATTATTGGGGGTCACTTGAGAAGAAAATCACGTGGGGACCTTCTGGAGTTGATTGTGGGCTTAGATACCCTACCTTTGCGCGTGGATCAGACTATCAATTGTTTCCCCAGGCATCATTTTTGTAACTGGTAACCTTAGTGGCATATCTCTTTATGGTCTTTACACAAGGTTACTGTGGAGGGGCAAGTCTTCATGGTACTTGGAATCGATGTTGGTCAAACTCACTTGGGGTCCTTGGAGGTTATACCCACAATTATGTGTGGGAGCTTGCACTAGGGTGTAAGTCTGTTAAGCAGGTCATCAACATAACTTTTCCACCCACTTTATCCCAGCCCTTTCTTGTCTTGATTTCACAACATTGGATTTCATCACTAACTAGTGACATCGAAATAAGAAGGTTTGTTTGCATGTTTGATTTCTAGATTTTATTAGTGAGTGTTGTTTGTTTCTCTAGGTTGTCATAGATTTGTTTCGTTCTTTATATGGTGCGGCCAACATCGGCCCTCATCATTCACATAGGATGTAAGGGTTACCTCTAGAAGATCCAAAATATTATGTTTCGTTGCTTCCTAAATCATGAGAGGGTTCCCATGAAGGAGCATTCAATAACGACATAGCCTCTGAGATTGGAAGTTATACTCCATTGGAGGAGTCAATACTTCCCATAAATCCGTTATTGAGTGTTGTACAAGATCCACATCTTCTTCAGATAAATTCATCGAGAGACATTATTGCTAAATATTATAATGGAATACCTATTGGACCTCACGCAGAGTCTGGTGTAGATGATCCTCTTTTTCAAAGTGAGTCTCTTAGAACTCTGGTTCACACTGCTGGAAAATTTAATCATAGCTCTCTTGGTCCTAGTCGTTCTCTTTGGAGAACTTCTTCGGGACAAGATATTTTTGAAAAACTAGGAATGAGTCAATTACGTCGGGGAACTTCTAATCAACCTATGGAATCTCATACACATGTGACTTCTACTGCCTATACAATCGTTTTAGATCATTTTACTAGCATGAACAGTAATGTTGTCACAGTGCCACACCAATTGTTGGTTGGTTCTCACTCGATTCTTCCTCTCGAGCTCGCTAACTCTACCATGGTCCCACAAGCTATGCTTGTTTCTGCTGGAAATACAGTTATCACTCAACATCCTATTGGAGCATCGCTTCCTCTTAGATAAAATCCGTCACTTCAACCTAAGTATAATGCTTTGAATACTTCCATTTCTAATCCTACCCAGAATCCATCCAGAGGGTCTAATATTTTTGTTCCTCCTGGGTATAATGCTGCTAGTAATTTTTTTCCTACAACTACCCACATTCTCTCCAAGGGGCCTTACATTCCTCCTCCACCTTTTCCCAGAGGATCTAATTGTCTTGTCCCTAGTATATCCAATCAAGTTGGAGGCACCAATCATTTTTTCGCTTATGGTTTTCAAATTCCTGTTAGAGGTCAACCTCAAGTTGGGGGTCAACCTCAATTTGGGGGGAAACCTCAATTTGGAGGCCATAACCTATTTTATGGACAAAGTATACCTGGATCACAATCTCCACCTTGGAATTTTTATTTCTAAGGGAACCAACAACCATCTGGGGGGAAACATCCTCAATTTAATTCTTTTGTAACCCCTATTCTCAGGCAACCGTATCCAAGTTATATGGATCCTAGTTGGGGTCAAAATTTTCATTCTAATGCTCCTTTCCAAGGAATCTTACCTAATCAACCAAATCATGTTGGCTATTTGACTCAAAATCCTCCACCAAACAATTTTTCAGGACTATATAACTATCTACAGACTGCTTATGGTTCTACCGATATACCTACGTGACTACCTCCTTAAAGCTACCAGCTTCCTCAAGTGAACAAACAGTTTCCATTTCTTTCTACTTTGGATTTACCATATTTATATATGATTTTGAATGATCCTATTTTGCATTCTCCTTATTGTCCTTTCATACCTTCCAAATTTCCATCGGACATTCCTAAATTTTATGGTCGATTGGGAGAGGACCCAAATAATCACGTCATGACATTCCATCTTTGGTGTTCTTCCAACTCATTGATGGATGACTCTATAATATTAAATCTTTTCTAGAGAACTCTTAAGGGTTCGGAAGCCAAATGGTATATTGATTTACCACGAGGATTCTTGAACGAATTCAATGCCTTAGCCATGGTGTTCTTAACACATTACCAATTTCCAATTCTATATGAGACAGGAACTGGAATTTTGAGTTCATTTAAACAATCCTCCTCTACTCACATTTCTAATCATATTCATGAGTGGAGGAGGAGAAGATGCTTAATCAAAGTTACCCTTCCTGATCAACTATTGGCTAAGTGGTTTACCAAATCTCTCATTGGTCCTATAGCCCATGATGTTTCCATGGGTGGTGTCGTCACTGAAGAGTAGGCAATTAGTCATGATCAATATCTATATTGTTTATTCACAAACGTGCACACTATATGACTTAATTCCTGATGCTCCTTGTCCATATATGAATCCTACCCCAACACCTCTAGTAGCTTCTCATGCTATTGATGGTGTTATTGACATTTTTCATGCTGAGACTCAGTCTAAACAAGCCAGTCATGCCAATCCCAAGTCTACTACTTCTAATGCACAAAGTACTCCTAATTTGACTCCTTCCCCTCGTAAAACCTATAAAGTTAATTCGGTTCAATCTACACCTACGTTAAAAATCAAAATAGAAAGAAAGGGAAGGGTAGGAATAAAGAGGAGCCTCGACTTGCGTCATGTCCGTCACTTGTTATAAATCCATTGGCTCTCCCACCCTCACCGAGTCACACAATACTCTTAAGGATTTTAATGGTACATGGTTCAAACCTTATGGCATTTTTCCTTCGTTGTCTATTGCGTTAGAAGGAAAAGCGGTTAATGTCGAGGTTGAGTTCTTTGATGCACCTCTCGATTACAACATTCTACTTAGTTGTAGCAAGATTGATTCCATGCGCGCAGTTGTGTCTACTCTTTTTCATGTGTTATGTTTCCCACACCAAGGAAAAGACATTAACATCGATCAACTGGCCTTCTTTAATTCCGATTCACGTACTAACAACGTGCCTTTTATTTCGAAAACACCTCCCGGTTATGAGAATGTTGGCGTGGGTCTTTTAAAATATTCAACGTTAATGGGTACATTTCCTATTCCACCACCTGATATTCCTCCCCTTTTTGTCACCTCGATTAACATGTTATCAACCTATGTTCGTGAAACCCCTGAGTATTATCACCCATATATAGTACCTATCTCTGGTGATTGTCTTCGTTATGACAACCAAATGCCTTTGAGTCCAGTAGAATCGTCTTATCAAGCTATTCAATCGGCAACTCCTTATCCTACCTCTCTCTGTGATACGTCTCCTAATCTGTTTCATGTGATTTTTCCCACTGATGAGATGATTATTACAGTCATGTCTATGGAAGATACTCCATGGGATGATGGGAAACATCGCTCTATTCTCTTCCTGGAACCTAAGACCATAGAGTGTTATCAATGGATTTCGACTCGGTCTACCGTTGTTGTTATTTCCTCTGTTCCTGAATCAACACACGATGTTTTGTATGAAGGGAACTTGGGTAATATTTCACCTACCATCCCTCTTGACATCTCGATTAAACCCAGAGTCATGGAAAATGTTCACATTGGTGCCTCATGTTCTACTAATGAGGTCCGTACATATAAATCTCTTTTTCTATAATTTTGCGAAGTTTTTTCCTGGAGTTACGAGGAGATGCCTTGTATCGATCCTGATATTGTTGTGCATGAGTTTCAGACTTACCTGGATGGAAAAACCATTCAAAATATACTTTTCCCAGTACATCCATGCAAAGATTTCTCTATTAAACTCGAAGTTGAAAAACATCTTAAAGCTCACTTTGTCTATCTTGTGGCTTTGACTGATTGGGTGTCCAATATTGTTCTAGTTAACAAGAAACAAGGCATGATCCATGTTTTTATAGATTATAGGGATATAAACAAATCTTGTCCCAAAGACAATTATCCAACCCCTTTCATTGACCATATTGTTGACGACTATGCCAGGAGTGAAATATTCTCCTTGATGGAAGGTTTCTACGACTATAATAAAATCAATATTTTTCCTGTGGATCAACATAAGACTGCTTTTATTTTCCCTTGGGGAACCTTCGCATACTGGAAAGTACCTTTTGGTATAAAAAATGTTGGTGTGACTTTTCAACACGCTATGTCTTATGCTTTTCATGACATTAAGCACATTGTACAACCCTATCTAGAATATCTACCAGCGCATTCTATGCGTCGTCAAGATCACCTGACCTATATACGGGCCATTTTCTTACGTTGTTGTTATTATCACATACAATTGAACCCACACAAATGTGTTTTTTGTGTGGAGTCCGGATGAGTTATTGGTTTTATCGTGTCTATACATGGGATTAGAGTAGACCCTCTAAAGGTTGAGGCTATCCTCAATTTACCTCCTCCTTCCACACTTCACCAACTACAAAGTTTGCAAGGGAAGGCAAAATTTTTAGGTCGATTCATTCCCAACTACACTGAATTAACTAAAGCATTTAGTAGACTTCTTAAGAAAGGTTACGATTTTATATGGGATGACACTGCCAACAAAGACTTTGAAGATTTGAAACTTTCCCTAACCTGTACACCACTGTTGTTTCCACCCGATTATAATCGAGATAATTTCATGTACTTAGTTACTTTGGATTCTACCATTTCTATGGTTCTAGTCCAAGAGGATGATTCACATGATGAACATGTTATATATTATTTGAGTCGGAGTCTCACGACCACCGAAACCAAATATTTACATGTGGAGAAACTGCCCTTGGCGGCTGTTCAATTTCTTCAATGTTTTCTTCACTACATCATATTATGCAGAACCACAGTCATTTATGATTGCAACCCCATGCAACACATCCTTACTTGACAATTGCTAGGATGGAAATTACTCTAAAAGGATAGTTATTCTCCAAGAGTTTGATTTGGAGTTTGAACGTGACAAGTCAAAGAAGTATTTGGTTTTTTCTGAATTGATATGTGACCTTCCCTCTACTGAAACAAAAATTGAGGAAGAAGACTCCTTACCTGATGAATCTCTCTTTCTAATGAGTTGTGAAAACATATGGTATGGAGATATTATCATTTATCTCCAAACCCAAAATTTCCATCTTGATCTGTATAGTACATAACATCGTCGAATTCGGTATCAAGCTCGTCAATACATTATCCTTGGTGATACTCTTTACCGTCGTGGTATTGATTCCATATTTCGATGATGTCTCACCTATGATGAAGCTCAGAAATATTTGAATGAATGTCACTCTAGAGAATGTGGCGGTCATATTTCTAGGTATTCCACTGCCCAAAAAATCTTACGAGTTGTTTATTTCTGGCCTTGATTGTTTAAATATTGCATTACTTCCATCTAGAAATGCCACGCTTTTCAAACCTACAAAAATAAGATCCAATCTCACCCTACTCCTCTTCACCCTGTAGTTTCCATTGGTCCATTTTCTAAATGGTTCATTCACTTCATGACATGTAACCCTCACTCGATCGAGGGGCATGTATACATCATCATAGTAGTGGATTATTTCACTAAGTGGGCTAAGGCGATGCCTACATTTGATAATACCAGGAGAATTGCAGCGTTATTCAAATCCAATCATATCATTACTAGATTTGGTGTCCCTAAAGCCATCGTCACTAATCATGGTAGTCATTTTATCAACTTCATGATGTCTAAAATTACCGATGAGTTGGGTCTTCGACATGAAAACTTAATCCCTTATTATCCACAGGCCAATGTCCAAGTTGAAGCAATCAACAAATTTCTCACTACTATGCTTTGACGGATGGTAGGAATTCACAAGTCAAGTTGGCACATGATGTTCTTCTCAGCATTATGGGCATATAGGACATCCACTAAGTCTTCCACGGGGTTTACACCTTTACAATTAGTATATGGTATTGAAGCAATTTTGTCGATTGAATGTGAAATCCCATCTTTGAAACTAGTTGTTGAACTTCTCCCTAACACCTCAGCTGAAGAAGAACGTCTTTTGTAATTGATGCAATTAGACTTAGCGTTTGTCGTTTTGGCAATCTATTCACCTATGAATGAATTGATTAGTCTACATGGTGTTTTCCTGGGTTGTGCAACAAATAATATCGCAGAATACAGTGCAGTTATTGAGTTTTTAACTGATTCCATTTCACTTGGCATCCATCATCTTATTGTACAACTTGATTCACAATTAGTAGTGCTACAGTTGAGTAACATTTATTCCATATGAAGTCCTACTTTGTTAAGTGTATATTTACGAATTCGCCTCTACAACATTTTGATTACATTGAATATCAATACATTCCTATATGTCTAAATACATAGACAGATGAATTGGATAATTATGTGTTAGACAAACATTTCAGACATTTATAAATCCATTCAAACTTTTTACAAAAACAAGTAGGCCAGTAGGAAATTTATATTTATAACGATAAAAGTTTACAAAAGGTGTTTTTACGAATACCAAAATATCAAAAATGTGAAGCTCATGGCTTCATGTACAAAAATCATCAGAGATTTTGCTTGCTATAACAAGTGACTACCCATGCTACTCTACGGAGCAGTTGACCGATAGATGCAGATACACCCAATGTGTTGAGTTGATAGTGCTTACGAAGCTCATTCACCATGGCATAAGGGGAATTCATGGTCAGTTCCTCTAGGTTATGTTCTATATTATCAAGATCTGCAACAACCACCCTTGCTACACCACCTCTCTCTCCTCACCTCTGGATGGGAGATGATCCTGGAGGATGATAAGGTCCCACATATAAATTATTCAGAGCACTTGATTAGTCATTGGATAAATAACACAAAAACATTTTATATAATTAAAAATATCAAAAACAATATATAAAAAAAAAAATTCCTTCTTACCTATGTCCCCCCACTGGGATCCATAGGTAAGAACTAGATCTAGATCCCCACCGAAATCTATCCCGGCATATGCATAGTATTCCACCATGAGTAGATGATTCCTCAGCTATTGGAAGAAAACATCATCATACTTGACGATGGGAACACCACCGTGTCGAGACATTAGATCCATCGACCTCTTCATCTGTGGATCCTGTGGAGCAGGTATACCCCACTCCACCTGTAGACGTAAGACATGAAATCTCTCCAGAAAGAAGGACACCAAAATATACCCATATCCAAATTGCTTCAAGCAACCGTTTTAACACTTTGTAAGTTATTTTTTCATTCTTTTTAGGACACCCTAAAACCAGTTGAATAATATGGGTTCCATTCACTCTATCGCATACTGAAAATGGATTTGAAAAGCCACATGGGGAGTTGCACACCCTACCATGCGAGTAATGGTGTAAAGGATGGTCTGCAATGGTAAATTCCAGACATCTCTGATGGCTACCTTGCCACTATGTTTTTCGATACCTCGCACACAATGGTGTTGAACATAGTAATCCATAGCTTCACCTCCACCCTTACTTACTTTGAGAGATACCCATGAACCATGACGAGACAACCCTGTCCATAAATAGATATCCTCTATATCAATTGTGAGTGTATGAACACCTATGCGAAATGCATATTCATTCACATCCCACATGTGAACCAAATATTCTAGTAGTCTCAACTGGGCTCTCATGCCCTGAATCCTAAAAAAATTGAGTAACCCACATTGTCTTAGAGCCATAACTATCCCCAGGTCATTCCCAGAAAAATAATCATCTTCTTCATGCTCTCTCTCATGCCACTCCAACTTATTGACCAAGGAAAGCCTTCCAAGGAACATTAAAAGAAAGTTAGAAACATAAAAATTATTTCCTGGGGGTTTTTCTAGTTAGGTTTATCTTTTTTTAATTTTTGGTTGCAGTCATCGTAGGGATGCACATTCATGCAGAGCGACGTCATTGCAACCTGCCTATAGGGTCACCTACGATGATGCAATATCCTCACAGTTCACTATATAGAGGACCTACAACGATCTCAACGCGTAGGTAACCCCAAAAAATTGACCCAATACCCAAATTTAACTAATGAAAACAAATTTTGAAACCATGAAAATATGAAGAAGAAGAAGATTACTTGTTTGATGGAGACGATTCACAAAATGATCCACCACACACTCCACAATCAACAATTGAAATTCAGGGATAAAAAGGGATTTTGAGCACTATTTGGGTAAATTTGCAAATGAAATGGTAAATTAGTGTTTTGGGCCTATTTTATTGCTTTTTACCATTTTTTATTTGCAAAATTATATTATTTTTATATTCTATCCATGCCCTAAAGTCCTAACAAATTGACATAGTGTTGACTTTTTCATATTAAAAGGTCTAGAGACGAGACATTTGAACAAGGGTCCAATATTTTCGATTTGTTTTTGCATATTTTTCTTATATACAGATCCTTTTAGGGTTTTTCAGGAAAAACTCCGAGCATAGTCTTAATTCTTTCTCATGCTTGTGAAACCATGAGAATGTAATCAAGTAGTCTTTTCTCATTTTTTTTAACTCGCATTGGTAATACGAAAAACCAAACCAATGGAGTATGCTTTAAGCTCTTTTCTAGCTCCCTAAACATGAAAATATGGCCGAGCGACCTTGTTCTTTTCACGCTCATAAAAGTTTTTGAAGAAAATGTCTGATGAGTGGTAGGTTATCTCTTTTTTGGTCTCTTCAGAATAGCTTACGAAAAAGGACCTTATGGAGTTCTCTTTAACTGTTTTTCAAACTCTCTAAAAATGAAAAACCCCTGAGTTTTCTCTCTTTGGACTCATTAAACAAACATTGAAAGACCCATATGGGATCGAACCAATCCTTCTTAGGGTTCGTTAAACATACTTCGAGGGAATTATCCAAAGGATAATCTTATATCTACAAGCATATGTTACCCTCCTCAAGCTTGTGTAAAAGTAAAGAGGTACTCACCAGAAATGGTGGGGGAAAATTGGGAAATAAATGTGTCTTTGTATTTGTGTTAGTGGCAGTAATAGTCTCTCTTGAACATGACACCCCCCTTCATCATTGTATCCAGGTTTGGAAATCCATTTGTCTCTCATTTGACCATCTACAATTTCTTATGTTGGGTCCTCTATGAGTCAATGATGCCAAGATAACTATCGTGTCGTTCATATGTTCAAGAGAAGTCCAACCTAAACAAGCCTTCTATCGAGTCGACCATTTGCAGTTATAAAATTTTCTACCATGTTGCCCTTCCCTAAGTCAGTTCCAAATCACTTCATACTCTGATATACATCAAATCTATTACATATTTCATATCATTGATGGGGGATATATCAAGGCCCTCCTATGATGAATCTTTTCCTGTCGACTTCAACTCATTATCTAGGAACAATATTTAAAAATAATTTCATACCTTAGTGTCAGCATGCCTCAATAGCAACCTTCTTCGCTTTCAACAACAGGTTTACATCATTGACCCATGATTGGAAGATTCTATCGAGTGTTCGAATTCTACTCATTTATGCAGATTCGTTGTATTGTACTAGCGTACCTTGGGATTCATTGACATCAATGGTGATTTCCCTTGCACTTGTTAACGGTTTTCATTAATAATCGGTAATCAAGTGGTTTCTACCATGTTCGACTTCGACATTTGTAATCACATGGATAGATTCATACTTAGAGACGATGTAGATGAAGACCCTAGATCTCATCATTTTGGTCCAGGTTGCAACGTAGTATTCATAATTTTTGTACTAAGACATAGATCCACTGTGTATGTCTCATGGCTATGTCCAAATTTGAATTCTTTTAGAGCATAGATCCATAGTGTATTTATGGTGGCTATGATAAATCATAATGGAATCGATCCACAAAGTATATTTAGTGGCCATGACTCACTTGACACTTATGATTAGATTCACTTGTAGTCTGAGAACAAGAATGCCTACCTCAGAAGATGGTATATTATTATGCAGATACTTGATTGTTTGTAGGTTCCTGATCGATGCGCTCCTTGTCTTCAAGACACACATTCTTCAAAGTATTTCATCAGTCACAAGTTCTAGCTTCATACTTTGGGGGGAATTCTATTACACATTATTTTGGTCATCTCAGTGATCAACTGACAACATGTGTTCATGTTCCATGAAAATATTAAAAGAGACTTTCTCCATGAGAAAAGTGGTTTGCTTTCCTCTTTCAAAAACCATAACAAGGAAGGTTGTCGCACCCTTCTATATGCATGGGGTGCGATGATGTCTGATCACCACACTCTTCCCTAAAATTGGACTTCAACGTCATCGCATGTTGCTTGTGCATAGGGTGAGATGATGCTTAAAGCAAAGGAAAACTCAAAATTCATGAATGTTCTAGAAGGGAATATTCTAAAAGATGAGGTGCCCTCCGATCGGTTTGGATCTTGCTCACTTCTTTGATTTAGTGGGAGCATCCTAATCTCCTCGTCCATCTCTCTTTCACACTATATAAAGAGGGATCTCTCATGGAAAAGGATAAGGTTGAATAGGATAAGATTTGCATGAAGGGTTCTACTATAGATTATGATTGAGAGTTGTGCTTTAGTTCTACAAGTCGTATTGTGGATCTTCTTCATCCAAGGAATTGGAGCAAAGGTGTGTGTGTGTTGGAGCAAAGATCCATTGAAAGGGGACCTTGCAAAATCAAGTCATGGGTTGTGTTAGCTCTCTGTAAATTTTTTCCGGCTGAATAGACAAACGACAAAGGTAACTATTTCAACCAACTTTAGAGATGAGGCACTAGCCTACTCAAATCAGAGAGGGCTCTCTTGTGTCACTTGATATATCTATGCAAATTAGTGGCTAGATTTGGTTTGTTTCGGGGTTTTTTATCAAATAACTAAAGAAATGAAGATGACATTTGGGTTATGGAGTCTGGAATGAACAATGCATTGTCAAAATATAAAAACTATCAAGAGGAAAAGGCTAAATGAGGCGATGAGTCTGAGTTTATATCTGAAATTTGCATGGCATTAGAGGAAAAAGAAACATATAACTGCATCAGATCATATTTAAAATTAATTCTGAATTGGTTAAGAAGAAATAAACATAGTCTAAATTGCTAAGCCAAGAGCATCGCAATGATGAATTTTAGGTTTTTGTTTCTCCAATTTAGACAGATGGAAGTGTAAATGAAATATAATATTACAGGAAACACATACTATGAAAGAAAACAAGACTTATATCACCGCCAATTAGAATCATTTCATAAACAGTCCAAAATCCACTTCTGCATTTATATATTCATTCTAGCCCCAAAATTTACAAAAGTCTTCCTGCACAGAGGGAAGTCTCCTCTATTCTCCATACTTTCTATATCCTCGAGATAATATGTATTTAGAGGAATTATTGGTGGAATTAAAAACGTTTAGACTTCCCCATAATTCTAAAAATAGAGATAAGTTACAAAAAATGAGTGATTTATAATAACAATTATCCTATTTTAAAGGGATCGTTAGAAATAGGTCTGTCATGTCTGGGGTCGCCATCTGTCCAAAATTTGTTGGAATGTACTTGATCCCACCTAAGAATTCATTTCATCTTGGTGATTTCCTCTTTTAGAATGCTTAAACAAGCAAGTTGATTTTCTCCGATGCTCTGCATCGTCTCAATTCTGATTTTTTTTCTTTATCGTTTGCTTTGCTTCTTCTTCGCTGCCTGCTTGTAGATTTCGTCTGTGTGTTCATTGATCACTAGGTCCCTCATAATAGTGTTTAATATAACCCCCAAATCTGATTTAGTTGGGGGCTATGTATGAAATTTGGTTGCTAATATCTATGCAACCCACCTTTATTTCTCACTTATTGGTAAGCTTGACACATTAGTTGAGAACCTCGTTGCACTGGACACTGTTCGATTGACATTATCCATATATTCCAACCTTTCAGAGGCTAGGATTGTGTCTCCCTTAATTCTACATAACTCAAGAAATTGATCATGCTCGAGATTACTCCACTTATGCATGGGACGATGATTTTCGAGAGTAGAATAACACCACCCATACTTGAATATTGATAGTTATCAAGTTCCAATCATTAATCACTGACAAGATTACTTGCAGGAACGTTGATTTACCATACTCATCCAATCCATTTCAAATGATTAGCATTTGATTTCGTTATCCAGCGGCGTTCCCTTGACATTGCATAGACGTGAAGTACTCGAACGAGTGGCGTGCAATGATTTGACCAGTCGTCGCTTTCTCCTACACGAATCATTTATTTGATGTATTAGAACATGTGACATCGGGTCTTTTGCGAAAATGGTTTTAGGAAGACCTCCTTTTTCCCCGATGTATCTATGAGGGTTCCACGCATGAATGAATGACACCATGGTGGTTTTCCCCGGCCCGTCCTTGATCAGTTAAGTATCGTGCTGCTTCGTCGCCCGATATGGGTCCCAACCGTTGATCTGGGTTGCCCCAACATCAACGGTCTGTAGGACTCCCTCCTTCATTCTCCTACTATATTTTTCCATATCATCACCATATATGACCCGAGCCTCCAAATAACGCCTGAGCCTCCAAATAATGCCATGTCTCTACACTGATTTAGTCACCTGCTAAATATAAACTCATATTTGAAGCATGATCGTCATGGTGATAACATAGGCTCCAAATGGGGATGGTATCCTCCCTGTGAGGTAGAAAAGAACCATAGACCCAGTGCCTTCTTCATTGGACTACCTTCAAACGTGTGTGTGCATCCTTTTTCATCTTGGAGACTTAATTGTCAAATCTTAAAACAGACATTTTATTGGATGCTAAAACATTACTGCTAGGTTTTAACTGTACACACTATTGGAAAACAATGCTTGATCAATGAGCTTATTCACACACTCCTACCTACCCTAGCTTATGAAAAAGGATTGTCAATCAAGTGAAATGATAATCCCAATGTTTCCATGACAACATTCTATCCATCGTTCATTTATTTTGTACTTGCTTGTTAAAAAACCCTCCTGGTGATGATTCATTCAAAATTTTATCTATAAGTCCAATTCTGAAAACTTTTGAAGGGCCTAGATTGTTCACTTCTCCCACCAAGATCGCAAATGGATCTTCTAAGATATGCATAAAAAAATCATTGCATTTCACTCCTTTCACTGCATTTCTATTTTCAAGTGATTCAACTTGTTGATTTCTATCAAAAAACTGTCATTTTTTTTAGAAGTTTGGTAGTAAATATTTCTTGCGTCATAAGGTAACCATGGCTGGAAAAGATCATCTGATGTAAAATGACTCACATTTGATGCAAAAATTGATTTGTTGCAGTCCTCTATCATTGGTGAATTCTGAGTATAAATATTTTCCATATAATGTGTCTCGGGATCATGAATCATATGGAAGAATGTTTCCTTTTCAGGAGTCATGATATAAAAGTAAGCTTACTCTACAAGTGTTCCCTCGCTTCTTGGAGTCTCCATAGGTGAAGTTTCAAAATATCCATCCATGTTTAGGTTGTTCAGAACTAGGATCACTACGTCATTTTCAAGGGAGGAAAGGAAACCTTGAAATACTTTGCCTTGCTTGGAATGTTGTTGAACATCTGCATTAGTTTTAGGAGAAGGGAAATGACCTTCAACAACAATTTCTTGATCATATTCTTCTTTAATCTGATGGTTAAGGGTAGGTTCCCACTCCAAATTTTTCAAGTAATGATCCTTCAATGCATGTGAGTGAAGTTTTTGTTCTTCAATGATAACAACCTTTTCATGTAAAACAATACTACTATGAATACATTCAGAACTCCCTGTTTTCTCTGAAGCCTCATGATTTTATTTTAACCATTCAAAGGAAGAAAAACATAAGGGGAGAGAATTTTTATCTGTAAGCCCACTACTTTCTTCACTTTCAAATTCATGCTTGGATATTTTGTTATTTGAAATGCTACTTTGTTTCAATAGTTCGAATGAGGAAACACACAATGGCAAGGTTCTGTTACCTGACTCAATACCTTCTTTATTTTCTCCAGTTTCATCATAGGTACCTTTCTCCATCTCTTTGGATTGTTGGACATGCTCACTTTTATCTTTGTCTTTGATCAGTGACTGCACCTCTAAATTAACAAGGTCTTCTACAAAGCAAGTAATAGGATCATCGAGTGCATGTGAAGAGTGCTCCAATATCTTGTCAATATGTTTCATTGGTTTGGTGTGAATTTGCATCAACACAAATTCTCTTTCTTCAACAATGATTTTAGAATTCTCTCTCAAAAATTTGAATGCAACAAAGCACAAGGGTAGATAATTTTCTTCGGCTGATCCAATACTCGGCCCTTTGTAACTGTAATATGTAGGTTGACTTATTTCACTGTAATGATGAAAAAGAAAGTCTTCAACATCACAATCCTCCTCATATTTGTCATATATAGGCAAATCAACTATCTGTGAGATGTCATCTAACAAGAAACAATTAGGTACTATTGGCACAGGGGCAGACCCAGGGTTCACTTCAAGAGTGCACCAACAAGCCCTAGATATTGGCCCTTTCGGAAACACCTGCGAAGAAGATGTAGTCTCACCCAAAGCAGCTGAGAGGGGGGTTGCAGGACAGACATGTCTACAACCAGGGGAATATCAAGTGGAACTAAAAAAATAGTAGTGCAACATTCATATATCTCTTATCAGCTAGATTTATTCTGTGTAGCTATAAATCTGATTTAACACAATAATGCAAATAATAGTATAACAATGACAAACATCCAGGCATCACTCACACATAATACACAAAATATACGTGGTTCACCCTCTCTCTAGGGCTACGTCCACAGAACTGTGCTTATGATATATTAATACAAAGCTTACAGTTTTGATCTACACTCTTAGTCAGCAGATATTCTTTCTTCTTCTCTCTGTCTCTCACCTTCTTGTGCACCAGGCCACAGGACTTGATCTTCACACCCAGTTGAATATCTTACAATACCAGAAGGCTCTCACTCTTAGCACTCCTCTCTCTCACAATACAATAATATCCCAATCAACAACAATCAATATCAATATCCCACTCTAGTACTGCCCCAACCTAGGTCCTCTCGACCTATATTTATACATTATAGTCCCTCACCCGATAGCCTTAGGTCAAAACCTAGGTTTCAAAACCCTAATTACCCAAAACCCTAGGTGTCTAAAACCCTAGGCCAACTTGACCCACCTTTTCAGGGCTTCGCTAGCTTGTCTTTCATCCCTTCTTGCATGGTGCTCCAAAGCATCCAATGGTGGCCTTCTCTTCTGGTTGAGTTTTCCTCGATCCATCTTCCTTGTTGATTTGTCATCCTTGATCTTCTCATCCAACGACTTTCTTTTCCATACTTCACTCCAACGTTTCTGCTCTTTTTCTTACTTCAACCCAATGACAGTCATTGTGTCTCCCGTGAAGTTCGTGTTTGACCTTTTCTTCCTCAATCTTCACTTCCTTCCATAACCAAGGGCCAACAAGCCCCCAACATTCACCTGTGACTCATCCTGAGGCACTTCATATCTGATCCTATTGTTTTACTTCAACTTTGGACTGCGTAGTGTAGTCTTTTCTTTCTGTTTTATGCCTCCTTCCCCTCCTTGTGCAAACTATTTTTTTTGTGTCTAGTACCCAATTTCAACTGCACCTGGTACCTAGACCTTTTTCTCCTTTCTTTTTCTGAGAGTTGCAAGGTAGCTGGTTGTCATAATACAACTTCAACTAACTCCCATTTACTAATCCTTCTTTCCACTCTCCCTTCAATGTATTCAGCTGCGCAACTCCTCCTTCTGTAACGTAGGCAATCTCATATGGTCCAAGCCAATGCATTCTGAACTTCCTTGGATGTCTTATAAATTTACTGTCGTATACTAGTACTAAATCACCTTGATTAAATGTCTTGTTCTTGATGTGTCTGTCATGATAGGCCTTCTCTCTTTCCTTCTGTACCTGCTGATGGAATCCCGAAAATCCGTCTATAAAAGAATATACTTCCTGGCCTCCCACGTTATCCAACACTTCATTTTTGAATGGTGTAGGTAAAGGATCATGCAAACATGCATCATTTAGCTTCCTGAGATCTACGCAGATCCTGATCTCGCCTGCCTTCTTGTCTTGTACTACCATAGGGATGATCCACTCTAATTCTTTGACATTTTCAATAATCCCTACTTCTAACATTCTGTTGAGCTCAATATTCACTTTTTCCTTATATTTCGGGTTCAATTTGTAGGGTCTTTTCTTGACTAGATTCGCATATGGTTTCAAAGGTATTTTCATCTCTCCCATAGGTCCTTTGATACCCTTTATATCAGTGAACTTGGTTGGAAACAAGTCTAGATACTCGTGCAATAATTCTATAATTTTGTCAATGGTAGCAGCATCCCAGTAATCTCCGACATTGGCAAGATTTGGTGTCTCCTCTGTCCCAATATTGACTTTATTTATCTTGATCAGTTGTCCAATGAATGACATATCAACTCCTGGTCCTTCCATATCCCTGTGGCCTTCTGTCTCAGCAATGTTTACCTTCCTCGGATCGTCATCTGCGTCGGCATTAATGTTGTAACATCCTTGTAGTTTCTGGAATGGCGCAATCCATTCGTCCTCTTCTTGCTCTAAAGGGAGGCTAGATACCTCCTTAAATAATTTTTTCCTTACAATCTGTAGTGCTTGATCTCCTTAGGGAAATTCACTTTCAAACAAAAAGGTGGTTACAAAATTCTGAAGCATACCTTCCCAATTTGCAGTGATGAGGCGCAGCTTCACTTGAAGGTACCAGTTAATAGGGGTTGTGTCCAGCATGTTAATGAAGCTGTGTACCCATTGTTCTTGAGGAATTTCTTTCCAGTCTTCTTCATAGCTTCACACATGGTCCTTTGGGCAACTTTGACTTCTATACCTCACTTTGCAGCTTCCTACTTGTGTTGAGACCCACACTATCATCAAGGTTCAGCATTGTGTACAGTCTATAATATTTCTTTTGTGCGTCCCCCACCATCTTGTTGGTGTAGCTTTCAGGGCCTCGTCCATAGCCAATAGCCTCTTTTGTGCTGGTACACTTGTTTGAAAATCTGAGAGGAAGGATTCTAGAGGGTTCAGACCATCAAAGGTAGGCAAGTTACTTATTGTTGTAATATCCATCAAACTTCTCTGGTTAGTCGAGTGCATATCCTTGTGGATACTTCATACATCTAGTTCTACCAGTTCTCGAGCACCTCTTCTAAATCTAATGAACACGTGTTGTCACTTCACCAACATTGATTTCCATCAACAGTAGGGTTGATATAATCCTGTTGTCTGGCTGTTAGTTAATATATGTTTTCCAGGTCATATGCATGGTCTTCCTCTCTGATGGGCTCTGTATATCATGGACCCTCATTTGGATCTAAGGGTGCAATGACCCTAAGGCCAGCTCTTTCAAATGTCATGCATCTTTTCATTAAATCAACAATAGTAGAATTGTTGAAGGCCCAATCAATTCCTAGCAATGGAGGGTAAGGGCAAATATCATCAACAATTTCAATTACCTCAAAATAATCAAAGGTCCTAACTCCGTCATTGTCCACAAGGACATGTTCCAATCATCCAAATGGGTTGACAGCTTGTTGATTAGCCATTCTAATCTTGATAGGGGAATAGATCAACTTTGGTTTTCCCATTAGTGCCCAATTTTTCTTCGTCATGACATTGACCTCCGACCCTAAGTCAAGGACCACATAGTCCATATCATACTCTCCTATTTGAGCATTCAAATGTAATTCTTTGTTTTTTCTTCTCTTCTTACCAATCTGGTGCACTTCCTTATTCAGTAAGGGGTCTACCTTTCCTAGCTCATATTGCCTGATTAGGTTCTGTAATTATTGCACAACATTCTCATCCTGAATTAACTTAAGACAAGCATGAAAAAATTTGATGAGTTTACTTACCTATTTTCCTTATTTCGTTGAAATCGGTTGAACAAATGCCTGAGGCATTCCATACTCTTTTATTTCTGGTTGCGTTTTAGATGAGGATCCTTGGTCCCCCTTGAACTCATGTCCTGCTTCCTCGAATATTTGTCTTTCTTTACTTGCATCAAAAGCCTGAGTCTTCTCCACAGCTTTCCTGATACCTAACTCTTTTGTGATCTTTCTTTGGATTGTTCTATCTTCTCCTATAGAAGCACCTCCTTGAGTAATAACAACGACCCTAGGTTATGTTCTGCACAGTTCAGCATATATTAGTTTCACTTGTGGGTTCTACTGGGGTCCTCTTCTTTCCTAAAGCTCATCCAGAAGCATAGGGAATTCTTCTATGACATGCTCGAAAGAGTTACAATAACTGCAGGTTGTGCAAGGATTCTAACAATCCCTTGCCAAGTGTCCTGGTTGCATGCAGTTATAACAGATTATTTGTCCTTGGCCTCAACCCATACCTCCTCCTCCTCCTCCTTTGTATCCACTGTGAGGATTGAAGTTTCCTCTCCCTGGAGATTTGTACTTTGGAGTGTTTCCTTCTTGTTATACTTCGCCTTGAATCTTGTATATGTCCCTCGACCTCTCATGCATGAGATCGTAAGCTCTACAATCTCGATCATCATGCCCCACTGATTTACAAAATGTGCAATACAAGTTTGTGGGTGTTTGAACATACTTCTGCATATAATATCACTCACCTGGGCGATGCCTATTTATGCATACATCACACCATGGTAGGTTAACTTGCTTCAAGGGGCTCGACGCTCCTGAGGCCAAATACTCATGAAATAGGGGACAATGTTCCTTATAATGACCTTCAGATCTACATATTACACACCAGACATATTCTCTTTTGTCCTTCCCCTTGTCCTTCTTCATATCCTCGACCTACAGAGACAAACTAGTCAGCTGACTCAAGATTTGGCTCATGCTTGAGCTAGATTCTCCCATAGGTGTTGATTCAAGATTCATGGCGATCTCCAAAGATTCTACCTACGATGCAATCTTTTGCCGCATCAAAGGGACTCTGATGTGTGTTAATATCTCTACGATGAACCATTATTTGTTCTTTTCATCGAAGATCTGAAAAGTTAATCGGTCTGTTAGGGTCTTCAATCTCTGGTCGAATTCCCACACAGGTTCTGCCAACTTTTGTTTGATCTCTTTTAGCTATGTAATACATTGTGACTCCAACTTAGGTTTCTTAAATTCTTCAATTAGTGCATTCTTGATATCGTTCAGTGGCTTAGGCTGTGCCATTCTTTAGACAAGTTTCATGTACTAGATTAACACGTGGTCCCTTAGCATAGTGCTAAACCGGGTTCTCTTGATGGCTTCATCGGTGATACTTTTAATATTCCACACAACCTCACACAAGAACCAGTGTTGATCAGGATCCTCAGATCCATCTCCCATGAATATAGGAATCCTCATCTCATCTTCCATAGAGTTCCCTAGGCTTCCTGTCTGAGTATAGGTTGAGTTGTTAGTAACAACACTCTGAAGACTCTGGTGGTTCTGGCTATTCTGGCTTCTTGGTGCTATTGAAACAACAAGAGCATTAGTGTTACTTACTTCAGTAGTCTGCGCAGTTGCTGAGGTTTCCAGCTCGCTTTGGGGAAGTTCTTTAGCTTCCCCTTCTTTTGTTCTGGTGGGTTCTGAATGTTCTTCGTTGGTTAGATCTACCTCTTCTCCACTGTAGAAACCCTCTTCTCTGTAGTTTTTCTTAAACAGGTTCTCAAGGTGAACCCCTCTAAATACTTTTCCACTGCGCATATGTCTAGCTTCTGTGTCACTATTGCTATCTAAATTTATGAACATTATCCTTTTTAGGTCCAACCAATCTACTGTATCTTTAAGACATTATTTTCATGCAACAACATCTTGATTCTCAGCTTCAGAAAGTGCAAAACATTTCCTCTGGGTCCTTTGAAAAAATATCTCTCGGCTTGGCTATATGATTCTACCCAATCAACAACAAATTTGATAATATACCCTCCAATCGTACTATCAAACCAATGATCTACTACTCTGGATACAACATTGTCAACCCTCTTGACCTTCTAGATCAGTGCTGGTGTCCAAACCACAGGAGGTCTAGATTTGATCTCGAAATGGGTATCATCTAACCTAGCCAACCATTCAAACAACTCCTGGTGGATTCATCCAAAGAAGATCTAGTGAATGTCGATGAAGTTGTATCCTTGTAGACAATATTCAGTACTCAGTTTATGGTTCTTGTTCTGGGCTTCAGTGAAGTCCCTCTCTTGATATTCTATCCACTTTTGAATCTCTATCTTCGATGGGAATCACCTTGAAATTCCCTTAAAAATATTCCTATCTCGGCAATGGAACCATTTGTTGGAATAGGGGCAGACCCAGGGTTCACTCCAAGAGCGCACCAACAAGCCCTAGCTACTGGCCCTTTCGACAACACCTGTGAAGAAGATGTAGTATCACCCGAAGTAGCTGAGAGGGGGGTTGCATGATAGAGATGTCTACAACCAGGGGAATATCAAATGGAACTAAAACAATAGTAGTACAACATTCACATATCTCTTATCAACTAGATTTACTCCGCACAACTATAAATTTGATCTAACACAATAATGAAAATAACAGTATAACAATGACAAAGATCCAGGCATGACTCACACATACGACACTAATTATACATGGTTCACCCTCTCTCTAGGGCTATGTCCACAGAACTATTCTTATGATATATTAGGATAAATCTTATAGTTCTAATTTCTTTTCTTAGTCAACAGATCTTATCTCTTCTTCTCTCTGTCTCTCACCTTCCTGCGCACCCAGCTGCAGGACTTGATCTTTGCATCCAACTGAAAATATTACAATACCATAAGGCTCTCACTCTCAACACTCCTCTCTCTCACAATACAATAATCTCCCAATCAACAACAATTAATATCAATATCCCACTCTAGTACCACCCCGACCTAGTTCCTCTCGACCTCTATTTATACATTATAGTCCCTCACCGATAGCCTTAGGTCTAAACCTAGGTGTCAAAACCATAATTACCCAAAACCCTAGGTGTCTAAAACCCTAGGTCAACTTGACCTGCCTTTTCAGGGCTTCACCAACCTATCTTTCCTCCCTTCTCGTGTGGTGCTCCAAAGCATCCAATGGTGGCCTTCTCTACTTTCTGAGTTGTACTCGATCCATCTTCCTTGTTGATATATCATCCTCCATATCCTCATCCAAAAACTTTATTTTCTGTACTTCTCTCTGGTTTTTCTGCCCTTTTGCTTACATTGACCCAGTGACAGTCACTGTGTCTCTTGTACAGTTCACGTTTGACCTTTTCTTCCTCAATCTTCACTTCCTTCTATAACCAAGGGCCAACAGGTACATCTACCTATTCTTCAACAAACAGATTTGTAATCTCATTCTCTTGACCATCTATAAATGAATACAAAAAAAAATCATCCCTTTGCTCATCATTGGCATAAGAAACTACAAGAGGACCTCTTATGTTGCCAATTCTATGTTTAGGATCCCAATCAACCTTTTTCCTCTCATATTCACTTTCACATTCTTGAGTATTTGGTCCTTCATTTTGAATGTGTTCACATGCTTGGATGTTGTGTTGAATGTCCTGAGAATCATAAAACATTTGTTGTAAGGACTTGGATATTCTTCCCATAAGCAGGAGAGACAAATCTGGATGGAGAGTAGTTTCATAATGGAGCATGGTAGCATCTTCAATGGGTTGAATTTCTTCAGGAAAATTGTGATAGATACTGGAAAAATTTTTAGTGAATATAGAAATAGTTTCCTTTTATTGCTTTTCCAAAGCATAGAAATCTCTAAGATGTAGGTCTAAATATTTCTTCTTGTCCAAAAACTTTAAAAGGACATCCTTTAATTCCTCCCATGAGATAATTTCCTCCAGCTTCAAATGTTTAAACCAGCCTTTGGTGTCTCCGTTCAAATATTGAGAGAAGGCCCTCATACAAACATCCTCGTGTTAAATTTCAAACAAATCTATAAAATGCTCAAACCCTTGGATATGTTTTTCAACTGATATTCTATCAGGTTCCCCATAAAACATAGGTAGGTACTCATATTTGTTTGGAGTAAAATCATGAAGGATGTGGGGTAAATTTAAGGTTTTGTATCTATGTTGAGTCTTGGAGGGTGTTGGATCAAGTGCAGGAGATGAAATATGAACCCTAGTTGTATGCGGCTCAACAACTTGGTTATGATCATCACATAGCCCAGATGAAATTTCTTTATCAAAATGAGTGATAAACTAGGTGGACGTTTGTGTAATTTTAGGAGGGGGATATATATTTTATGGATTTTCATGGTAATTATTTGCATGCAGTAAGCAAATAAGAACTTGTCTATCATTTTCGAGAAAATACCAAAGACAACTTATAACAAATAGAAAAATGATCTAAAAAAAATCCCATTTTGAGCATTTGTTTTCTTTCATAATGCCTTCTCATACCTTAGCCAAGGGGTATCATCTTTCAGTGAATCCTCCTAACTAGATTTTGTATCCCCAGTGGAGTCGCCATTGAAAATTGAATTTTTTTGGATTCTTCTACCAATGGAATCACCTTCAAACTGATTTTTTGATGTGTGGAGTCGCCATTGATGTTTTGGAAGCTGGATTCTTCATTGAGAGTGGAATCGCCAGTGAAAATTGAATTTTTCTGGATTCTTCTACCAGTGGAACCACCTTCAAACTGATTTTTTGATGTGTGGAGTCACTAGAGAAGGAATACAACCAATATGTGCCTAAGTATCTACTGCTCTCAGACCTTAGAAATCGACCATGTCGTTCTTCCCAGAGAAAATTTTTAAATTTCATCCCCGACAATGGCGCCAAAATGTTAGCACTCTGTAAATTTTGTCCGACTGAATAGACAAACGATAGAGGTAACTATTTCAACCATCTTTAGAGATGAGGGACTAGCCTACTCAAATCAGAGAGGGCTCTCTCATGTAACGCAAGCCCTCCTCAACCCGCAAGTCAGAAGGTCCACGTACACAGGATCTTTCCTCTTACACTGGCCCAAAGAGCTTTCGGGAATGGCTCCTCTATTTCCCTTTCAGGAAATCTGCACCCACAATTAACTTCAAGGAATTCCCCCTTATACTTTGGGAGATCGGACTTCACACTTTCACGAATCCAGTGGTCAAGCGCCTTGTCTCTCAACCTCCGAAAACCCAAAAACAATCAACGCTTGACCTCTCCTCTCTCTATTTCGGATTTCTCCTTATCGCGATTTCGGTGGTTGCGATGTCAAGCAACACGTTCCCTTAATTCCTGAAACCTGATTTACCAAAACTCCGATGCAATCGTAAGTTTGACCTTTCAACGACCCTTTATTCCGTCGGGACTTCGGACTTTGCGATTTCATGAATCCTAATGCAAAGAATTCGGGTCTTCACCCCACAAAACCCCAAAATGGTCAACGGAGTTTGAATTTCGTGTCGATAGTGCGCCACCTGTCCACCCTACTAATTCTGTGGCCCACATGATCCTTTCACCCTTGGGACTTCACGTTTCATGATTTTGTCAGTCCTGTTGCAAAAATTTTGGGACTTCAATCTACGAAACCCTGAAATAGAAACCCCCTTGTAAATCCAACAACCCTTGTGGCTTGGATCTATGGTTCTACTTCTCCTGAGCTTGAACCTCTCGAAAAACACTCTCCGTAACTCCCCTGCTCTTCCGTGAGATCTAACGGCTCATGGGACTTCGTGAATTCTCCACAGAGAATTTCGACCGTCCGTTCTTTCCTTCTCAAGGACATCGACAATTTTTTACCAACTCTGAGTCTTAAAGAAGTCTCCTGCACGCACTCCTTGCGGAAAACCTTCAAACACCTTCCAATTTCGAACTCCCTTCGACTCTACGCACTCCTGCAGCAGCAGTCTCTCAACAAATCATCCAGGTCACCAAACCTAAAACTATACTCGGCCTGCGCACACCTTGCACGACTCCTGTGCCCAACTACACTTCTGAGGGAATGAGAACAAAAGCTATCTCTCCTGAGCTTTCAGAGACAAACCTCTAAACCCTTTGTCAATGCACTCCTTGCAGACAATTCGACTGCACTCCTTGCAGGAACTCTTACTCAGATAGAGAAACAATTGAAACTCATTTCCCTTACTCTCTCTCTCTCAAATTTCAAACATTCAACAAGAAATCATTCATACATAGCATAAAATAAATTGCATGACAGAAAGAGTAAAACATTCATGAGCATAACATTCAAAAATGCATACACAGAGAATATTTGAACACCATGAGTCTGAATCAAAGCCTTCTTGTATTAATCTAGAACTTTTGTACATGGAATTCAACTACACAGCTCTCTGCTTCTTCTCTTCTATGCTCTATGCTCTCAATTGGCATCCTCCTTCTATATGTTCTATCCTTCTATGTTACAATACACAATGAGGGTGTCTATATCCCGTTTTCCTCTCTCATTCTAAATTGTCTAATCTATGTATTAAATTCTATCTACTTGCATTAACTATTGTAAATGCCTTCTACCTACTAAGGACGAGAGCAGATTGCTCAAGGTCCATTTACATTTTACAAGTGTGCCTCCACTTGATGACTTCATTAATGATTCAAGACATTTCAAAATTTGCACTGGGTTCTTTTCCAGCTGTCCTTTATCTCCACGTTGCCTGTCCTTTCCTTTCTCAAATGTGCCAAAATAAAATCTCCAACCTCAAATTGAATTTGTCTCCTGTGTTGATATGCTCTGTGCTTATATTCCTGGCTCGAATTTTGCAATCGCTCCTTCACCCGGCTGTGATGTTTCTTCATCGCCTCTACGAAATCTTCTACACTAGTGTTGCTAGTTGCAATCTGCTCTGAATCTCTTAGCTCAGAAATTCCTCTTGGTTGCATGCCATAGACAATCTGAAATGGAATTTTCCCCGTGCTTCTGTTAACTGAGTCGTTATAAGAAAACTTGCCTGTGATAATATGTTGTCCCACTGGTTGTGGTGTTCTATCACCAGGCTTCTCAGCAAGTCTCCCAGACTTCTGTTCACCACTTATGTTTGTCCATCCGTCTAAGGATGATAAGCTGAACTAAATGACAAGTTAGTTCCCAACTTCTTCCATAAGGTCCTCCAAAAGTGTCCTATGAACTTAGTGTCTCGATGCGAAACTATGCTCCTTGGTAAGTCGTGAAGTCGAATGACTTCTTTGAAAAACAAATTCACAATGTGAGTTGCGTCATTGGTCTTCTGACACGGAATGAAGTGTGCCATCTTGGAAAATCTATCCACCACCACAAAGATTGAGTCAAAACCTCTTTGTGTTCATGGAAAACCCAATATGAAATCCATGTTGATTGCATCCCACGGCCTCTCATGTATGGGCAATGGTTGATAAAACCCTGCATTATGTTTCCTTCCCTTCGAATGCTGGAAAATTCTGAATCTTTCCACAAATCTCTTGACGTCTGCTCGAATTCCCGGCCAAAAATATGACTCATTCAACTTTGTGAATGTCTTGTCGTGAACAAAGTGTCCTTCCAATCCTCCACTATGTTTCTCTTTCAGCAAATTCTCCCTCATGGAGGATTTTGGAATACAAATCTCATTACCTTTAAACAGTAATCCTTCCTGGATCATGTATTCTTCCCATTGGCTTCTATCCCCAAGAATTGGATTCTCATCTTCTTCGTACACCCCTTTAAAATCTGGATCATCCTTGTACATGTCCCTAAGATCATCAAAACCCAATGTTTTGACTTTGAACTCATGCAATAGCAAACACTTCCTGCTCAAAGCATAAACAACTTTGTTAGCGGTACCAGAAATATGTTTAATCACAAAAGTAAAGTTCTACATATATTCTACCCATTTAACATGTCTCTGATTCAACTTTTCCTGTTGAGTCACAAATTGTAATGCATGATTGTCACTATATAGGATAAACTCTTTCAGGATCAAGTAATGTCTCCATTTTTTCAATGCATGTATAATAGCATATAATTCCTTATCATAAGTGGAGTACTTCACCTTCGCTTCATTCAACTTCTCGCTGAAGTATGCTATCTCCCTGTCCTCTTGACTCAAGACTGCCACTATTGCAAATCCACTTGCATCGCACTTCACCTAAAATGTCTTTTGGAAATCAAGCAACACCAGGATTGGTTGTTCCGTGATTTTCCTCTTCAACAGATTAAAACTCTTCTCATCCTCTTCTATCCAGTGAAAAGACTTGTCTTTTCTTCACTATATCCATCATCGGTGCACTAATTCCACTGAAATTTCTAATGAACGTTTGGTAGAAACTAGCCAATCCGTGAAAACTTCTCACCTCAAAGATATTCTTCAATGATGGCCAATTCTTGATTACCTCCACCTTATCTGGATCCATCCTCAACTCATCTGTGGAAATAACAAATCCCAAATAAACAAGCTCTGTCTTCATGAATGAGAATTTCTTCATGTTTATCAACAACTCCTCCTACTATAACCTCTTCATCACTGTAGCCAAATGTTTCAGATGCTCTGCCACTGTTTTACTGAAAACTAGTATGTCATCCAGATATACGATAAAAAAAAATTCGATGAACTCCCTTAGGACTTCGTTCATCAACCTCATGAAAGTACTCGGCGCATTTGTTAATCCAAACAGAATAAGAAGCCATTCATACAACCTTTCATTGGTTTTGAATGTTGTCTTCCATTCATCACCTTGTCTCATGTGGATTTGATGATAACTGCTTTTCAAATCAATCTTTGAAAAGAATTTTGCTCCACTCAAGCAATCCATCAGATCATCCATCCTTGGCAATGGACATATGTACCTGATGGTTATCTTTTTGATTGCCCTCGAGTCAATACACATCCTCCAGCCTCCATCTTTCTTCAGACTGAGTACTGTGGGAACAACACACAGACTCAAGCTTTCCCTGACCAATCCTTTGTCCAGCAAATCCTGGACTTGTCTTTTGACCTCTTCATTCTCTTGTGGCGTCAATCTGTACATGGATTTGTTTGGAAAAATGGCTCCTGGTATGAGATCAATATGATGACTCACACTTCTAATCGGTGCCAACGAACGAGGTAGTTCGTCCACTACTATGTCAGCGAACTCTTCCAATAGTTCCTGAACCTCTTCTAGTAAATCATCTACCCTTGTGCTGGTCAAAACAATCTTTAGTTTTCTGACCACTATGAATTGTGGTTCTTCCTTCTTCTTAACCTCTGTAAAAAGTTCCTTCCCACTCATGAGAAGTACAGTGTTACTTACTTCAGGTTTCACCTCCTTATCCTTGATTGGAAGCAACATGTGAGTTCTCCCACTCTTCTCTAGGGTGTATGTGTTCATTCTCCCATCATGAATCACATTCTTGTCATATTGCCACGGTCTACCCAGCAATAGATGACAAACATCCATGGGAATAACATCACAGAGTATCTTATCATTATATCCTCTTATCTTAAATTCAACTAAACATTGTTTAGTGACAATTACCTGATGTCCTTTTTGTAGCCACGAAACTCTGTATGGGCTTGGATGATCAATCGTCTCCAACTCCAAATTTGCTACCATCTCTGTAGAAACAAGATTATCTGTGCTACCACTATCCATAATAACCTTGCATACCTTGTCCTTGGTTTTACAAGCAGTCCGGAAAAGTCTGTTTCTTTGGACTGAACTCTCCACCTCCTTCTCTGGTGTCAAAAGATATTTTCGCATCATCAGCGATCTTCCGCCTTCAGCATATTCTACCTCAACATTCCACCTTTGTGCTTCGGTGATGTGATTCTCTCCACTCTCTTTATTTTTATATGGACACTCATAAGACTTGTGCCCATTCTTTCCACATGTGAAGCATGTTATTACTCCACCTCTTCCTCTTCCTCTACCTTTGGCACGAGGAAAAATATTATTATCAGCATAATCTCCTCTATGTTCGGTATGCTTCCCTCGTTGTTCATAATATTTCCCTCGCTATGAGCTTCCACCTCTCTCAGTTCGAGTCTGAGGTTTCTTCCAGTCCTCCTTGGATTTCTGATTTTTATCTTGGGCAACTAATTTTCCTTTGGGCTGACTTCTGCCTCGGCTTCTTTGACCCTGTTTTTGGCTCATCTTCTCTTCATATTTTAGAGCCATCTGATAAGCATCTTCCACCATTCAGATAGTTACCATGATCATCACATCATGAATGTCATATCTCAGGCCATTCATGTATCTGGCAACTTTTTCATCATCGCTCTCCCGATGACCTGCCCTGATGTTTAGCCTGTAGAATTCTTCCATATATTCCTTCACTGTCATCAACTTCTGTCTCAAGTTTTTCATCCTTCGAAACAGAGTAATCTGGTAATCTCTGGGGATGAATTTTGCCTTCATCTTCGCGATCATTCTGTCCCAGCTCTTTATCTTCTGCTTGCCTTTGCAGCGTCTTCCAGCTTGTAGTTCATCCCACCACAATGCTGCATGTCCCTTTAATCTTGTGACAGGATGTTTTACTTTATTGTCGTCTTTGACATCTTCATAGTCAAAATATGTGTCCAGATCTCTAATCCAGTCTAGAAGCTCCTCTGCATCCAGATTTCCCTCATAAACTGGAATGTCCATTTTCGCTCTTGCACCCATTCTTGCAATAGCCCTAATCAAGCGTTTGTTTTCTACATCTTCGGATGCAACTTCTTCTTCTTCTTGTTCAACCTCAATTTCACTTTCAGAATCACTAAGATCCCCAGCACCGACTGTGCGTCTCTATGATGTCTCCATGTATTCAAGTCTGGCATGTAAATCCCGCATTTCTTTTTCCATGGCTGGATCAGGCATCTCCCTACCTCTTCTTCTCGACATTTCCCTCTCCTCTGGTGGATCGGGTGTTTGCATGCCCCTTCTTCTCGGCGGCATGGTGAATTCTCCTTTTCCCTGCTACAGAAAGCAAAGAAATTTTATGTGCTCTGATACCTAACCTAACGCAAGCCCTCCTCAACCCACAGTTCAGAAGGTCCATGTACACAGGATCTTTCCTCTTACACTGGCCCGAAGAGCTTTCGGGAATGGCTCCTTTATTTTAGTTTCGGGAAATCTCCACCCTCAATTAACTTCGAGGAATTCCCCCTTATACTTCGGGAGATTGGACTTCGAACTTTTGCGAATCCAGTGGTCAAGCACCTTGTCTCTCAACCTCTGAAAACCTGAAAACAATCAACGCTTAACCTCTCCTCTCTCTATTTCAGATTTCTCCTTATCACGATTTCGGTGGTTGCGATATCAAGAAACTCATTCCCTTAATTCCCGAAACCCGATTTACCGAAACTCCGATGCACTCGCAAGGTTGACCTTTCAATGACCCTTTATTCCACCGGGACTTCGGACTTCACGATTTCGCGAATCCTAATGCAAAGAATTTGGGTCTTCACCCCACGAAACCCTGAAATGGTCAATGGAGTTTGACTTCCGTGTCGATAGTGCACCACCTATCCACCCTGCTAATTCTGTGGCCCACACGATCCTTTCACCCTTGGGACTTCACGTTTCATTATTTCGCGAGTCCTGTTGCACAAATTTTGCGACTTCAATCTATGAAACCCTGAAATAGAAACCCCCTTGTAAATCCAATAGCCCCTGTGGCTTGGATATATAGTTCTACTTCTCCTGAGCTTGAACCTCTCGAAAAACACTCACCGTAACTCCCCTGCTCTTCCGTGAGATCTAATGGCTCACGGGACTTCGCGAATTATCCACAGAGAATTCCGACTGTCTGTTCCTTCCTTCTCAAGGACGTAGGCAATTTTTTACCAACTATGAGTCTTAAAGAAGTCTCCTACACGCACTCCTTGAGGAAAACCTTCAAACACCTTCCAGTGTCAAACTCCCTTCGACACTGTGCACTCCTACAACAACAGTCTCTCAACAAATCATCCAGGTCACCAAACCTAAAACTATACTCAGCCTGTGCACACTTTGCACGGCTCCTGTGCCCAACTCCACTTCTGAGGGAATGAGAACAAAAGATATCTCCTCTGAGATTTCAGAGACAAACCTTTGAACCCTTTGTCAATGCACTCCTTGCCTATAATTCGACTGCACTCCTTGTAGGAACTGTTGCTCAGATAGAGAAACAATTGAAACTCATTTCCCTTACTCTCTCTCTCTCTTAGATTTCAAACATTCAATAAGAGATCATTTATACATAGCATAAAATAAATTACATGACAGAAAGAGTAAAACATTCATGAGCATAACATTCAAAAATGCATACACAGAGAATATTTGAACACCATGAGTCTGAATCAAAGCCTTCTTGTATTAATCCAGAACTTCTGTACATGGAATTCGGCTACACAGCTCTCTACTTCTTCTCTTCTATGCTCTATTCTCTCAATTGGCATCCTCCTTCTATCTGTTCTATCCTTCTATGTTACAATACACAATGAGGGTGTCTATATCTCGTTTCCCTCTCTCATTCTAAACTGTCTAATCTATGCATTAAATTCTATCTACTTGCATTAACTATCATAAATGCCTTCTACCTACTAAGGACGAGAGCAGATCGCTCAAGGTCCGTTTACATTTTACAAGTGTGCCTCCACTTGATGACTTCATTAATGATTCAAGACATTTCAAAATTTGCACTGGGCACTTTTCTAGCTGTCCTTTATCTCTGCGTTGGCTTGCTTGAGATGCTCGTGCATCATCATGTCACTTGATATATCTATGGCAATCATTGGCTAGATTTGGTTTGTTTCGATGGGGTTTATCAAATAACTGAAGAAATGAATATGAGATTTGGGCTATGGCGTCTGGAATGAACAACGCATTGTAAAAATATGAAAACTATCAAGAGGAAAAGGCTAAATGAGGCGATGAGTCTGAGTTTATATCTGAAATTTGCATGGAATCAGAGGGAAAAGAAACATATAAATGCATCAGATCATATTTAAAATGAATTCTGAATTGGTTAAGAAGAAAAAAACATAGTCTAAACTGCTAAGCCAAGAGCATCACAATGATGAATTCTGGGTTTTTTTTCTCCAATTTAGACAGATGGAAGTGGAAATGAAATATAAGATTACAGGAAACACATACTATGAAGGAAAACAAGACTCATATCACTGCCAATTAGAATCTTTTCATAAACAGTCCAAAATCCGCTTCTGCATTTATATATTCATTCTAGCCCCAAAATTTACAAAAGTGTTCATTCAAAACGTGTTCATTACAAAAGTGTTCATTCTTTTCTCCATCCTTTATATATCCTCGAGATAATATATAGAGAGAGGAATTATTGGTGGAATTAAAAACATTTAGACTTCCCTATAATTATAGAAATAGAGATAAGTTACAAAAAATGAGTGATTTATAATAACAGTTATTCTATTTTAAAGGGACCGTTAGAAACAGGTATGTCATGTCTGGGGCTGCCATCTGTCCAAAATTTGTTGGAATGTACTTGATCCTGCCTGAGAATTCATGTCATATTGGATATTTCCTCTTTCAGAGTGCTCAACCACGTGAGTTGATTTTCTTCGACTCTCTCCATCATCTCAGCTCTAATTTTTGTTCTCTTTCATTTTCTCCGCTTCTTCTTCGTCGCCTGCTTGTTGATTTAGTCCACGTGTTCATTTATGACTAGGTCCCTCATAACAGGGTTTAATATGAACCTTGAATCTGATTTAGTTGCGTGCTCCGTATGAAATTTGGTTGCTAATATATGTCCAACCCACCTTTCTTTCTCACTTATTGGTAAGCTTGACACATTAGTTGAGAACCCCGTTGCACTGGACACTGTTCGGTTGACGTTATCCATATATTCTGACCTTGCAGAGGCCACGATTTTGTCTCCCTTAATTCTACAGAACTCAAGAAATCGATCTCGCTCGATATTAATCCACTTATGCATGGGACGACGATTTCCAGGAGTAGAATAATTCCACCCATACTTGAATATCGGTAGTTATAAAGTTCCAATCATTAATCACTGACAATATTACTTGTAGGCATGTTGATTTACCATGCTTGGCCAATCCATTTCAAATGATTAGCCTTTGAGTTCATTATCTGGCGGCATCCCCTAATATTGCATGGTCGTGAAGTACCCGAATGAGTGGCGTGCGGTGATTTGACCAGTCGTCGCTTTCCCCTACACGGATTGTTGATTTGATGTAGTAGAACATTTGACATTGGGGCTTTTGTGAAAAATGGTTTTAGGTAGACCGCCTTTCACCCTGATGTATCTCTATGGGTGCCACACATCCACGACTGAAACCATGGTGGTTTTCCCTAGCCCTCCCTCAATCAATTAAGTCTCGCGCTTCTTTGTCTCCCGATATGGGTCCTAACCGTTGATCTGGGCTACCCCAAGATCAACGGTCCATAGGACTCTCTCCTTTTCACTCCCGCTATATTTTTCCATATCGCCGCCATATATGACTTGAGCCTCGAAATAACACCATGTCTCTACACTGATTTATTCACTTGCTAAATTTAAACCCGGATTTGAAGCATGATCGTCATGGTGATAACAAGTTGTATTCTCCACTTGCCATTTAATATAATGCAACAATACATTTCTTTCCGATAAAAGTATCTTAAATTTTATTGTATAATTCCTTGATCTTATACATAGACTTCATTGGAATATATATATCTTTGTTTTCCCTCATTGTTGGTTTGTAATTCTTAGATAGGCTCACCATTCTACAAACTCAAAGAAGGATCTACAAGGATGACACTAGCGATGATCAAGTGTCGTTTAAAAGGTATGTCACTTGTACTTCTCTAAACTAGTTTATATTACCATGAAGTTTAATGGGAAATATGTATTATGTCTTTTTTTGTTCTAGTTTCCTGTGGAAGTTCGGGAGATCTGTTTGTGTTCACACTTACCGATTAGTTCAATAAAAACCTTGGGAAAATAGATGTGAGAGAGCTTATGAAACTTCTCTATGCTGCTCGGTTTGAATTTTATGCCCCCGTACCAAATTGTTGACATGTACCTCAATGGATTGAGGAGGTGACTTGCAACTCACAATAAAACTCAAACCGAGACAATGGCAAGGAATAGCATGGAATGAAAAGTAAACGTATGGCAAGGCATGGCATGGCATGGAATGGAAAGGAAAGGCAAGGCATGGCATGGAAAGACAAGCTAAGGCATGGAAAGACAAGGCATGGCATGGCATGGCATGGAAAGGCATGAAAATGAAAGGCATGTCATGGAAAGGAAAGGCATGGAATGGAAAGGAAAGGCATGGCTAGGGAAGGCATGGAATGGAATGTCTAGGTAGGGCAAGGGAGGGAAAGACAAGTAAATGCAAGGAAAGGCATGACATGGAAATGAAAGGCATGGAATGGAATGAATTGGAAAGGCATGTCATGGCATGGAATGGAAAGGAAAGGAATGGCATGACATGGCATGGAAAGGAAAGGAATGGATCAATAAGGCCTTGAAGTTATGTCATTTTCCATGCAATCCAAAATAAATTATGGATCCATAGTATAATAATACTACTCCATAAGGATCTCTTAGGGGTATATACCCACTCACAAGTGTTGTGTAAATGGAAGGAAATATGTAATAAGGATGTCTCAAGTTCGTTTCTCACCCCGATTTACCTATTCCCCATGGTTGTGGGCTATGTGGATGCACCTAGAGGTTATAGTGGTAGATGATGGGAATCAACCGCATATCACGCGAGTACTAGAACCGCCCAAGTTGTCGATTCCACCAGTACAAAAACAAAAAAAGACTAATTGATAAGGACGGAACATAAAACTATTTAGTGAAATACCTTTCTCTATAAATCCTATTAATTATGATAATCCATGTTTCACAACTATGAATATACCTTAGATCCGTGTTTCAAGTTTTGTGTATGACTTTATGGTTAGGAATTCATGGATGATCATTGATTTACCCAATAAGTTCTCTTTCTAAGTCGTTGATGGTTATTTCTTGAATGTATTAAATAAATGTTTTATCAAAGTGGTGATATTGCATGTTATCTTGTATCCTTCTTTAATTAACCTTGTATCGGAACCCTCAAGGCATGGTATGGCATGGAAAGGCAATGCATGGAATGGAAAGGAAAGACATTGCAAGGCATGACATGGTAAGGAAATGCAAGGAAATGCAAGGCATGGTATGGAAATTCAATCCATCTCTTGGAAAGGCAAGCCATGTCATGACAAGGAAAGCCTAGGCATGGCAAGGAAATACAAGGAAAGGCAAGCAAATGCATGGCATGCCATGGAATGGCATGGAAAGTTTTGGCATGGCATGGAAAGTCAAGGAAATGAAAGGCATGGCATGGAAATATATGGCATGGCATGGGAAGTCAAGGAAATGAAAGGAATGGCATGGAAAGGAAATGCATGGCATGGAAAGTGAAAGAAATGCAAGGCATGGCATGGAAAGGAACCACATGGAATGGAAAGGAAACACATGGCATGGAAAGGCATGTCAAGGCAAGGCATAGATTGACAAGGAAAGGAATGGAATTTAAAGGAAAGGAAAGCCAATGCAAGGCATGGCATGCCATGGCATGGAAAGGAAATGCAAGGCATGGATTGATAAGGAAAGGCAAGGTATGGCATCATAAGGCAAGCCAAGGCATGCCATGGAAAGGAAAGGCATGGCATGGAAAGGCATGACATGGAATGAAAAGGAAAAGAAAACAATGGAATCACATGGAAAGGCAAGTCATGGCAAGGCAGGTCATGGAAAATGAAGGCAATGCAAGGCATGGCATGACATGGCATGGGAAGGAAAGGCACGGCATGGAAAGTGAAGGCAATCAAATGCATGGCATGGCATGACATGGAAAAAAAAGAGAAGGTTTGGCATGGAAATGCATGGCAAGGAAAGGCATGGCCTGGAAAGGCTAGGCATGGAATGGCAAGGCAAGGAAAGGATTGAAACCACAAGGAAAGGCATGTCATGGCATGGAAAGGAAAGAAAATGCATGGAATGACATGGTATGGAAAGGAAAGGGAATCCATGTCAAGGAATGAAATGGAAAGGAAAGTCAAGGTGACATGACGTAGAATGGAAATTCAAGGCATGACATGGAAAGGAAAGGCAAGACAAGGAAAGGCATGGCATGGAAAGGCATGGAATGGAATGGAAAGGCATGGAATGGCATGGAAAGGCAAGGAAATTCATGGCATGGAATGGAAATTAAAGGAAAGGAAAAACATGGCAAGGAAATGCAAGGCATGGAATGACAAGGAAAGGAAACACATGGCAAGGAATGACATGGAAAGTAAAGGAAAGGAAATGAAAGGCATGGCAAGGAAATACATGGGTTTGTAAGGTAAGGCGAGTCAAGGCAAGGAAATGCAAGAGATGGCATGGCATGAAAAGGAAAGGAAAGGCATGGAAATGAATGGAAAGGAAAGGAAAGGCAGGGCATGACATAGCATGACATGGAAAGGAAAGGAATGGATTAACAAGGAAAGGCAAGGCATGTCATGGCAAGGAAACACATGGCATGGGAATGCATGGAATGGAATTTAAAGGAAAGGCATGGCATGAGATGGAATTGAAAGGAAAGGAAAGGAAAGGCATAGCATCGAAAGGAAATGAGATGCATGGAATGGAAAGGAAAGGCATGGAAAGGAAAGCCATGGAAAGGCATGGCATGGCATGGAAAGACATGTAATGACATGGAAATGCAAGCATGTATGGCATGGAATGGAATGGATTGGAAAGGAAAGGCATGGAAAGGAATGACATGGAAAGAAATGACATGGCATTGAAATTAAAGGAATGCAATGGAAAGGTAAGGCATGGCATAGCAAGGTGAGTAAATGTAAGGCATGGAACAATATGGAATGTCAAGGAAAGGAATGGTAAGGAAAGACATGGCATAGCATGGAATGGAGGGGTAAGGAAATGCATGGCATGGCATGGAAATGAAATGCATGGCATTGGAAGGAAAGTCATGGCATGGCATGGCAAGTGAAGGAAATGCAAGGCATGGAAAGGAACGACATGGCATGCCAAGGCATGGAAAGTGAAGGCAAGGCCAAAATTTCAATAATTCAGAAATATGAAATATTTGTTCAATTATTCCTTTTACATACCTATGTTTCGTCAAGTAGACCATCATGATCACTTATAATACTCATGATCTCAATTAATTTCTCATTCTCAATGTAAGGAAAGAAGTATTGTACCTTTGATGAGTTCTTAGATGGAATTGTTTGTAGTCGGAGATTTGTACCAACATCCAAGTTCATAAAGTAGTATATGAATTCACCTAGTCTATAATATTGAAATACATAACCACCTTTCTTCTGTGTTCTTTCATCTTGTGTCAAATATTCTCCTTTAATAACCATTGAACCAATCGAAAATTCAATGCCTTCAGAGTCTATTACTTATTGCATGAGGGTCTAATTTCCCTCTAAGAAACATGCCAGCCAATAATCAGTGCCCCATTCATTACCTCTTGGGGAAGCCATTTCGTATATGTTCCATGCAAAAATGGAGTTCCAACACATGTTTCCACTAAATGACCAAAAGCATAAAACATTGATGCTAGTTGTTAAAAATTTAATAGAAGGTTTCAACAAACCTGGAAGTACGAGATCTGAGACATGATCATAATCTACTAAAATACTCAATTGGTCCTCCTCCAACTGGGATAATTCCATATTTATACATTGACCAATGGGGACTGAATTTATCAAACCATCTTGTTGATTCACAATCATCCCATTCATTACTACTACATGGACCAAAAAATCAAGAGAGTATTGTCATCCATATTTCAGCAATTGCATTGTCCGATGTTCTAACTGAATGAAATCCACAAGTTCCCTCGATTGTTTTTCATTCATACCACTGTGATCGATATACATCAACCACCTCCCAAAAATATATATGTACATGTCCTTTCAAGTGTGATTGGTTTGCATAGGTTCCTGTTCCCTCTTCCATTACTGAAGAGCACCATTACAGAATGATATTTTCATCTCCAATGAGGGAAGTAGTTGTGAACTTCATTTCTTTCCTACATAACACTATTTTTATGCATGCACCTACTCCATCATGCTCCTCTTTCCTGTGCCCAAACTGAAAATAGTTCTAAATGTGTGGTACCTTGAGTTTTTGGTTCAACATACACAACCATTGAAGTACACGATAATTTTTTAACTTTCTTGCAAAACCATATGACCAAATACAATGTTGATCCATCTATATGTTCTTCTCCTCAAGGTGATTGTGAAATAACTGAAAGTAATTTTGTACGTAGGCTAATTCATGGCACCAATCATCGCTTATGTAGAAGTGATAATCCTTCAATATAACTCTGTTTTATTCATTATTATTTGGTACATTCTTGTATGTGATATGGACCATTAGGATGAACTCTCTGAGTGATAATATTGGCTTTGAATCTCATTTTGTGGTTGAAGGGTGTAGTTATCTGCAAAATCAACCATTGATAACACAATAGCAACGGTAAATGTATCTCTACATATTCTAAAATGCTCATCCTTCCATCGAGCCACATTGATCTGTATTTTATGAGTAGGACGAAATGAATATAGATTATTATTAAAATATTCTTAACACAGAATAACAAATAAATAGTAAAATTGGTTTCTATTCAATAAGGAAATAAGCTAAAGTTGTAAAATGTAGTGGAAAACAGGCTTGCCGGAATGATGGTGGCTTATCTCTGAGAAGAGATGTGACAGTTGTGCTCATTCACAAGAAGATGAGTACAATGAGGCTCTCAAGGCATTTTTACAATAAGAATTCATTCCAAAACCCTAGACATTAAAACACACAACCCTAAGAGATGGAGTGCCAAAAGTCATGTGGGCCCCGTTGGGGTAAGCTAGTACATCAACTTCCCGGGGTCGTAACTTTTGCATACGATCTTCGTTTTAGGCGCACGATAGCCCACTGGAAAGGTCTATCTGAGGAATGAAATTGTTTTCATAAAAATATGACTCTATCTACAATATAACTATGGAGAGCCTAAAATTGTTGTTTAGGGCCTCAAAACGACCTCGGAAGTCGGGGACCCGAAAATTAGGAAAAAACGGCCAAACTGGAAAATTTCCAAAATGAACCAGTTGGAATAGCTGGGAGGCCACCGAAATACATATAGATCAATCCTCCCTCCTTAGAAATAAATGGTCTCCATTTTTTTGAGTTCCCCCGTCAGATGAGGAAATTTCTGTTGAATTTGGCCCTGCTTGAGCCACTTGCCTTGGTGCAGGGGCTTCCATACTTTGAAAACTCAATAAAGATGAATCCATTGTTGTCGAGTTCCCTTCACTTGTGTTTCCACAATTTGATCATTGGATATCAATTGTAGTTCTATCTTTAAGGTGTCCAATAATGGTGGGAAATATGCCCGAATGAGAGCCATGTTGAACATTGGGTGCATGCCAAGGAAAGGGGAATGTTAAGCTCAAAATAATTGTCACCCATAGCCTTGGTGATGGTGTAAGGTTCATAAACGAGTAGGAGAATATTATGATGGGGCCCTTTAAGGTGTTATTTATACAAGTGCAACCAAACTTTGTCTCCCACCTGCAACTTATGTGGCACCCAGTATGGCACTACCTGTACTTGGCATTGGACTTCTGTAAAATATCCTAAACTTGTTGGAGGATGTGATGGATCCTTTAAATGAACTAGATGGATTTTTCAGCTTCATTTGGATCATGGGATGAGTCGACTGAGGTGGCCACAAGGGGTAGTGCAACATCCATGGGACCCAATGGCTAGAATCCCATCCCCACCCAAAATGGGATGTGGCCAGTTAATCTATGTAGGGCTCATATGTAGCTATGTTGAACATAGGGAAGACTCTCATGCCATTTTGGGGATTCTTGGAATTGTACATGTGCAGGATATGAAAAATCATGCAATTTATGACCTCATTCTGGCCAACTGTCTGGGGGTGGAAAGTAGTGGATTTGGTGTTATTGGTTTCCATTAGTGACCAAAGGCTCGACCATGTACCCAAAATGTACCCATACTTGTTCAAAGAATATCTTGGTAGTGGCCTCTGTTGTGATGCTCTTCTTACATGCAACCAGAATCACCATATTGGAGAAGCGATCAACAATGAAAAAAACATAGTCATTTCCCCTCTTGGTGGATGGAAGGTTCAACATATAGTCCATTGATATTGATTCCCATGGCCTATCATGAGTAGGCAGAGGGGTGTACATTCCCTATTTCTTAGTGGTTGGTTTGGAAATAGTAGTGGAAGTGTAGGACCTGATATACTTTCCCACATCCTGTCAAAGTTTTGACCAGTAGAAATGTTTCTGTGGTATTTCCAATATCTTTTCAACACCAAAGTGTGTTTCCACTCAACTATAGTGGGATTCCAAAATCATCTTCACTCTCTCTCTTGACGGAACACAGAGATGGACTAGATGGCAGAACAACCTATCCTGAAGATGGAAAATAGCGACAACTGAGTTTGCACCCAAAATTTGGTAGGTGGTTGTGAAGTCAGACTCTGTCTCATAGAGGTGGGGCCATCTGGAGGTCTCGTGGCTGCAAGAGTCTAGTGCCATGGTGAGTGTCACGACTGAAGGTTGGATGAGGCAATCAATGACTCAGTTGGTACTTCATGTTTTATACTTGATGTTGAGGTGGAACTACAGCAAGTATGTGGACCACTTTTGATGGAGGTCATTCTACAATTTTCCTTGTATCTACATGAACTGCAGTGGCTTATGATTAGTGTGGATGACTGTCTCCTTCCCAAGAATGTAATATCTTCACTGGTGATAGGATTTCACAATGGAGTACATTTATTTTTCATAAATAGGGTACTTACGGACAACATATGATAGTGTCTCACTATGATAGGCCACGGGGTGGTCATTCTGAGTGAGAACGATGCCCACAACATAGTATGAAGCATATGTCTTGATCTCAAAGGGTTGTGATAGGTCCAGTAATGAAAGTATTGGGGCTGAGAAAAAGAGTTGCTTCAAATCATTGAACACTTTTTGTTGGTACATGCCCCACACAAATATTTCCTTAACACCACCCCTGATTACTTGGCTGAGGGCCCATGCAATATGCAATAATCCCAACATGAACCTGCGATAGAAATTGGCAAGGACCAAGAAGCTCCATAGCTCAGTGAGTGTGGTTGGGGATAACCCATCATGGATGACCTGGATATAGGCTGGATCCACATGTATACCATGTTGATCAATGATGTATCCTAGGTAATGGACCTTGTCCATGCCGAAGGATCATTTTTCCAAGTTGGCATATAGCTTGCACTGCCGCAACATGTGTAGAACCTATTGAATATGATGCAAGTGTTTCACCCAAGTCTTGTTGTAGATGAGGATGCCATCCAAATAAACCAGTACAAAAGTATTGATGAATGGTCGCAGGATATCATCCATCATCCTCATCAAAATTGTTGGAGCATTTTTCAAACCAAACGACATGACCAACCATTCAAAAATACCTTCTTTTTACTTGAAGGTGATCTTCCATAAATTTGTATATTCTATTGGGACCTGTTGGTAGCCCGACTTTAAATCAGTATTGCTGAAGTACTTGGCCCCCATGAGCTGATCAAGGAGGTCATCGATTCAGGGAATCAGGTATAAGTTCCTCACTGTGATTTTATTCAGGTCCCAATAATCAATTGAGATTCGTCATGTCCTATCTTTCTTCTGTAGCATCATGATTGGGCTCCCAAAAGGTGATGAGATGGGATAGACATTCCCATTGTGAAGTAGGTCTTGGATCCACCACTTGATCTCCTTATTCTCTAACAGAGAGAGGCGGTAGACTGGCCCATTGGGAAGTGGTTAAATGAGGGTCAGATTGATGGGATGTTTGACCTGATAGTGTAGAGGTACCTTGGTAGGTGAGGAGAATATATCTAAGTATTTTTCCATGACCTCGTCCACTTACTTCTGTTGCGTGGATAGGTTGGCCATGGAGGCCCTGGATGTGGCTGTGATCTTTCACTCACTTTGAGAGAGAAACGAGAAGAAGAAAAACTTCCTAGTGTGAGAGATGACCTTCCTGCATTGCTTGGCAGAGATCAAGGAAAAAACACTAGGTGGGACTACCTCAGGTATCCTATATAATTTCTTGTTCAAAGTAATAATAACACTGCGAGGCCTAGACTCATATAAAACATGAAGTTTCCATAAATACCCTTGGCCCAAAATAAAATTACAAACTTTGAGAGGGGAAACATCACACAATACCTCATCTTTGAAGGGCTTGATGTTGTATGAAAGGAGACACTATTAGCTGACAGAGAGATCTCTTCTTTGGCGGATCCATCCAATATTTTAGTGTTGTAGGTGTGGTGTTGTTGGCAGGGCTAGTTTCTTAATGACCTTTGTTGAGATGAGATTCTTCTAACTACTGCTATCAACGATGAAGTGTAGTGGGGTACCCTTCACCCACATCTATGAATGAAAAACGAGCTTTCCTTTCTATGGCTCATCTGGTTCACCAGGCTGTAGCTGGGTGGTAGCAATGGTAGCACTAGGTTCCATGTCAATGATATGTCTTCCCCTTTCTAGTTCTGACTTAGAGTCAAAACTCCCATCTGATTTAGAGGTTTTCAACTCAGCCACCAACGACTGCTTTGAGAAACAATAAACAATGTTATTCTAGGGGCTCTTATGGAATTCACACCATTTCTTGGTATCTTTGTTTGTCTTTCCAGTGTCCTTATTTACTTATGGATTGGACTAGTTTTCCATAGGCTATCCATATTTTCTCTGTCCTTTGTTCTGTGAGTTGGGGCCACCCTTTCCTTACTTTTTCTATGAGGGGTTCCCAGGTCCAAATTGTTGTGTCTTTTGTTTAATATTCTTCTTGATTTTGATGAAATATCAATAGGTTGTGCCCAAGGATGAGATTTCAAAAAAATCCCTTTCATCCTGGATGTATCTATGCAGACCACTGCAATAATTGAGCACTAGATGTCGCTCAAAATCATTGATACCCATGTTTTTATGCAAGGTATGGAAGATATTTGTCAACTCGGACACTGCTTGGTCTCTTTCCTACCAAAGTGTGGTCCATTTTGTATACAGGTTGTCATCACTTCTGAAAGGGTAGTATTGTTCCTTAATAGAATCCCTAAAGGACTCCCATGTGACCACGGTTGTAAATAATGAGGGTTCCTCTGTTTTCTTTTTCTCACAAAAAGTTTCCCACCAATCTTTGACATGGGGAACGACTTTGAGGAGAGAACAAGTAATATTTTCTCTATTGGAAAAGTGATGGACAGAGAAATACCCTTCAAGTATATTCAACCATTTGTCTACAACATCTACGTCTATTTGAACTTCAAATATATGAATATCAAAGTTAATTTCTACCTTTAAGGGGGCGACGCCTCCTCTTGAGGAATATGCGTCTCATGTTGGTAGCCGCCGAAGCATTTGCACAAAACTATCCATCATCTCGTTCCTCCATTACATGAGCGATTCCTCGAGATTTTTTTTTGAAAGGATCTCTTGTCCCTTCGTATTTATTTTCTCCCACCATGAGAGGTCTCTTGGGCGTGCGAGATATTTTTTCCTCAAGAGAAACAAGATCAAGACCCAATTCTTTCTACCTTGACATGCATTAAGGACGATAAGGTGCAAACCGCTCTGATACCAATGATCTAGATTTTATGAGCAGAACGAAATGAATATAGATTATTATTAAGAGATTCTTAACAAAGAATAACAAAGATACAATAAAATTGGTTTCTATTCAATAAGCAAATAAGTTGAAACTGCAAAATGGAGTGGAAAATAATCTTGTTGGAATGGCGGCGACTTATCTCTGAGAAGAGATGTGACGATTGTGCTCATTTGCAAGAAGATGAGTCCAATGAGTCTCTCAAGGCATTTTTACAATAAACATGAATTCCAAAACCCTAGACATCCAAAAACCTAACTTTAGGAAATGAAGCACCAAAAGTCATGTGGGCCTCATTAGGGTAAGCGATTACATCAACCTCCCGGGGTCAACTTTTACATACGATATCTGTTTTAGGTGCACGATATCCCATTGGAAATGTATATCTGAGGAATACACATGCTTTCATTAGACTCTAACTCCACCTACAATCTAATTGTGGTGAGCCTTAAAAATGTTGTTTAGGGCCTCAAAATGGCCCCGGAAGTTGGGGACCCAAAAAATAGGAAACAATTTCCAAACTGGAAAACTACCAAAATGAACCAGTTGGAATAGGTCGGAGGCCACTAAAATCCATATGGATCAAACATGCACATGTTGAATATATTTCTGTGTCTTTTCGACGAAGTCCCTCATGAATTCACATACTCATACATGGGAAGTCACCAATTGCATATTTTGTCTTTCCTGTCCTCCATCAATATCATATGAGACATATTTAAATATTTGTAAGGAAAAATCCTTCCTCCCAAATTCATACTCATCTCTTAAATGGATGTCCTTGCTCAGTGATTGCATTCCACCACACCTAGGACAGGTCCCATCTAAGCAATATTTTTGATAAAATGTACAACCATCTAGCCTTGTACATAAGATGATGTGAATAAAGTCTCTATATGAAGATGAAAACAATGCAACTGAGCATTCCTGCAAAAGGATGTTATGAAAAAAATGAGAAAAATGTGCGCGCACGTGTGTGTGTGTGTGTGTGTGTGTGTGTGTGTGTGTGTGTGTGTGTGTGTGTGTGTGTGTGTGTGTGTCATAATAATAACCATACTCAATGTGATATCTACAGAAACATGTGTTACGAATTGTGTTTATTCTAACATACCAAGGCTTGCATTTATAAAAATATATTTTTCCCGAGTTGATTGCACTTTGTACTGTCCTAAATATCTCTCACAATTATGTCTGTGTAATGTCAAGAAACTTTTACTATGGGGTTCACGGTCCCTAGATCCCCTTCTCAATTTTAGTACATCTTTTTGGTTGGAAGAATGACTAGTGTTTTCATGCCAAAAATATTGTACTAGTCCCTTAAGTGCTCCAATTGACTTAATGTCAAAATGAGGAAGCATACTAGTGAAGGCCCAAAAACCTGTTGGGCCACCTATGTTGAGGCTATCTCGTCTATGAGAATACTTTGTAATGTTTTTGACATTACATTTCATGAGATGAGAGGGTTTTTGTAGCAAATGATGTTTTCTTGTGATTTTTCTAACAATTGATTGTGATAAGACACATTGGTCTGCATTGTGATCTTTATAACAATATTTATTACCAATTCTTTGAAAATAATCTACAAGGTTTCTAATAATACTATGACTTGTTTCTAAAATTTGACTATTTTAATGCATAAAATTCTCCTAACAACAATCAAAATTCTATCTTTTAACAAAGGAAAAAATAATTGACGTTTAGCGGCATCATATTTTGGTTCAAAATAATCTTTAATGATTTTATAAGAATGATAATGAATAGCATGATTATATAACTTAACTTCAAGTAATTCTAGACCACTTTCATCAAGCTAAATTGGTTTAGGACTTCTTCACTGCACACTTCTCAATCTAGGTAGGGAGGATGAACCCCTATTCTGACACTCTTGACCTCCCTGTTTTAGAGTTAACAATGTTGCAGTTATTTCCCCTTCAATCACATGCAGATCAAATTTGGGAGGAGAGTGGAAATGGGATTGACTAATTTCTGGAATGTCTGACTATCCAACAAGAGGTTTCACCATAGGAGCTTCGTAAGCACAATCGTGTGCACTAGTTACCTCTCTAATTTCATCCATTGTATAACTAGCTCCAAGAAAATCCTCCATCATCTGGTCATCCACAACAAGTTGTCTTGATGAGATGTTTCATGGATTGGTCTCTAGTGAACTCCTGTTCTTTGATTATGGTGATGGAGGTGAAACAATAATGACATCTATTCCACTATAGATTGGATTTCCCTCTTCTGAAATCATACACTTTGACATACATGACTTTTCATTTTCTCTTTCTTCTTCTACGTTTTCGATCGGTTTCTCTTTCCTCGAGGAATTTCTTTCTCAAATTCATTGGTTCCCCATGGTTAAAGAGAAAAATTGGCTTCCAAGCACCCCCACCACAAATTTGTCTTAGTATTACACAAGAAGGCACAACTAATAATTCCAAATCCAAGTGGAAATTTTTTTATTCATATTACAAAACAAGACACAACTAATAATTCCAATTCCAATTGGAAAAAAAATTCTTCATATTACACAAGAAGACATAACTAACAATTCCAATTCCAATTGAATAAATTTATCTTGGTATTACACAACTAACATTCCAATTGGACAAATTTGTTTTGGTATTACACAAGAATTCACAACTGACAATTCCAATTGGAAAAATTTGTCTTGGTATTACACAATAAGACACAACTAACAATTCCAAGAAGAAACAAGAAGACGCAACCAACAATTCCAATTCTACTTGGACAAATTTGTCTTCCAATTCTTCCCACAATTGTCTTGCAATAACACAAAATTGTCTATGAATTAGAAAACAAGACTAAAATAACAAAATCCTATCTGTGCAAGCTCTTTTTTTGTGCATATGTTAGACTTGATTTTTTTGGATTGAGACACAATGTAGAGAAGTGTTCTTGGAACAACAATATGCCTAGCAGGAACACATGCATGTTCCTAGAAAGTGTGTGCACTAAAGTGCATGTGCATTCTATCAATATGCACATGTTCTTGTTGAGCATGTATGAGTGACAATCACAAGGTTTTTCAAGTCATAAGAGTGTGTGTGCAATCTTAATGCAACAATTATAACATTTATTATATACCAAATATATTTATGAGTAAAGATGTATAGGGTTTTGTCGAAAACTAGGAGCTAAGGGCTTAGGATCAAAAGTGTTTTGAAGCATAGAACAATGGTTAGAGCACCAATATGTAGGTGACGTGGGTGTAATATTTGTGGGGAATTGAACAATATGTATATGCATAGTGCACTTAGGGATCGAGTGTCGAGGGGGTTCAAGGTTGATTATACGTTATTCCTAAGCTTATATGGAGCTAGGGGGGTCTAGGTCACGATCTAGGTCAAGATCTGGGTCATGGTCTAGGCCATTGTCATGGTATAGGTCTACATCATGGTATAGGTATATCTGTATTTCTATGTCATGGTCATCATATAGGTCTAGGTATTTCTATGTCTAGGTCTAGGTCTTGACATGTCTAGGTCAAGGACATTTCCTTCCTTGTGATGTAGGGAGGAGGGGTGGAGAGAGAGGAATAAAGAGAGTGCGAGAAGGGGAGAGGGGAAGACAAAGAGATAATGTGAGAGTAAGGGGAAGGGATACATAGATGGGGGTAGAGAGAGAGGGAAGGGGGGATAGATAGAAGAAAAGAGAGAAAGGTAGGGAGAGTAGGGGAGAGAGAGGGAGGGGGATCCAAAGAGTGAGAGAGTGATGGTTAGATGCAAAAGGTAAATATATAAGGGGATAGAGATGGATTTTTTGATAGTGTGGGAGGCTGGGAGAATAATACCAAGAGGGGGTTAGAGAGAGAGAGAGGTGGGAGAGAGATGGTAGATGTAGGAGAGAGAGAGGAGAGATAGTGGGAGGGAGGGGAGAGAGGGAGGGAGGGAGGAGAGGGGTAGAGAGAGTGTGTGAGAGTACATATAGATAAATGTTCTGTCATCAATAATCTAGGACATGTCAAACATTGATTATGAAAGAAGGATAAATATTATATATAAAAAATATTGAATCCACTAAAAGATTATGCTTATATGAAAATAAAAAATCTGAATCAACATACAATAATCATCATTAAATAATGTGAAATCATTATTAAACCATAAGTGAATGGTCATATCCATAAAATATAATTATTAAACAAGAGGTATAGGCATACTACACTCAGGGCTTGGGTGTGGATGGGTTTAAGGGTAGAGTATAGGTTATTCCTAGTCTTAGATGGAGCTAGATGGGTATAGGTAATGGTGTAGGTTGACTTCATGGTCTAGGTCATGGTCATGTCCATAAAAATAATCATATAAGTAATCCATTAGAATAATAATATAAACATATCACTCACCTTACAGGCGAGGCTACATATCTCTATTGCACATATCCTTTATTCATTGTGAGACTTTCCTCACCTTTAGATGGATAGAGAGAGAGAGAGAGAGAGAGGAAAAAGTAAGGGAAAAGAGAAGGAGTCAGGGAGGGATAGAGAAAAAGGGTCAGAGACAGAGTGAGAGTGATGCTAACAATGAGGAGAGAGAGAAAGAGAGGAGAGATAGTGGGAGGGAGGGGGAGAGAGAGAGAGAGGGA
>ML781900.1:489513-530974 GCA_009831015.1 Picea engelmannii | reverse complement strand
CAATTTTAGGGAGTCTGAAAAGAGCTTAACTATGGACTCTGTGGGGGTTTCTTTTTCGTAAATTTAGTCCCTCAGGCCCAAAAAAGGAATAAAATTATACCTGAGGATACTCTTCTAAAGAATGGGAATTCAATAGAGTATTCCTTTGTTCGTACAGTTGACCGTCTGGACCAAAAAAGGGGTAAACTACCGCCGAACAGTCGTGACTTCAAATTTCAGTTTAACGAGCATGAAAGGTCACAAGATCGCTCGACAATCTTTTCATGTTTAGAGGGTCTGAAAAGGGCTTAAAAGGAGACCCGTTATGTTTTGGGAGTCCGGAGGGTAAGACAAAGAGTGAAAAAGACCCATGCGAATGAGGCTCAAACTCATATTTAGGAAAGACTATACAGACTCCCGAGCCTACAGTGTTGTTAGAAACGACATGGACACCATAATGCAACCAGGACCTACCTAGGGCATCCATGTTTTTGTAAGCTCTACCACCAAGTCGCGACACTTCTAGAGAAGATATGACAGTTCCATGTCACCACCGGATGGGATCGATCCTATAGCATAAGAAAAATGCAACGAGATGAAAAAGTTGGGGTGATAGCCTAACCTATATGCTCAAGCTGATTTTTGAAAAAAAAAATTATGGACCGTCAATATATATATATATATATATTTTTCGAAACTCAAAAAAACATGTCCCAATACCTAATCAAATCCCTCCCATATAACTCCTCGATCACTCAAAATGGTTTTTTGGTATAAAGAAACTAATAAGGGGGGCCAAAAAAGTGACAAAAAGAGGCCAAAAAGTCTATAAATAGAAGCTGGTAGCTCATTATCACCATTACTGATTTGGAAATTGACTCTGGAGCCAAAAGACGCCCTTTGCCAAAGATCATGATTCCAGGAGCTACAGTGGATGAAACGGATTTCTGCTTGGACCAAGTAAGTACAAACTCCCTTATCTATCTATTCAATACTTCCTTTTTATCATTTAGTTGATTTTTTGGGTGGGCGTCAACCTCAAAAAGGTCATCCCTAGGTACACGCGGGATGTCCAGAAACAGCCCGCGTGTACCCCCCTATATTGATGAAAAAGTAAATGAAAACATGTATTGACCCTCCTTTACCTTGTTGTGTTGGAAGGATGTATGTTCAGTGGAGGGAAAGGGAGCATGAGGCCGCCAATGAGTTAGTGGCTGCAGATCCGAATGCTGTGGTCATGCTGATGCAGTGCAGTTTGCTAAAATTCTTTTTATGTCCATTCATGCACACACAACCAAGGCTACTGAATGCCTTGGTTGATTACTAGCACCCTGATGCAGAGGCATTCATGCTAGAGGGGAAATCCTTGGTGCCCACCACTGAGGATATTTACTTTCTGACTGGCCTCTCAAGGATAGGGGAATCAGTCAACTTTCAGACTTTTTCTGCGGGGCCGAGAAAGGTCTCGGAGCTGATAGATGAGTATTGTGAGGCTGGGACTGATCATAGAGGTTCCTCGGTACCTGTTAGCAAGATTACCAGCCTTGCACTACAGACTACCCTGCTGCTTATTGGGTGGATTACCGGCTCAACAGCCATGCATTAGGCTTCGCGTGCACATATGAACTGTGCTATCCAGTGCATGAATGCACAAATTCTTGATTGGAGTACCACACTGTTGGAATGTATGAAGAGGCAATTGATAGATTGTCGACAATGGACACATAGGAACTTCGGGTTTGGGACCATCTTGTATTCTTACTTTTTCGAGAGACTTCCGTGCTTCAGTCCTCGACTGACAGTACGGGGACATCTGGCCACTTTCCCCACAGTATGCAGATGGGCAGTGTTACTTCCGTGAAAGGGTTGTGGAAGGACCGTGGAGGCCTTCAACGACGACTTTTTTGATTGGCTGTCATGACAGATCCCTGCTATAGAGGACTACCCATATGCGGGGATTGACTTCTCCAGAGATCCAGAGATACCAGTGCCTCCTGGTGAGGAGCGAGGGGAGATGGGTAAGTCTCCACCTGTATAAAAAAAAATTGTTTGCATATGTAATTTTTATGTCTTTTTTTGATATATATATCATGTTTTTGTATGCCAGAGTATTTGATGGGTGAATGTTTATTGCATGCATATGTGGGAACTGTGCGACCTGCCGACTATGCACAGAAAAGGCGTCGCCCACGACCGGAAGCCACAGCTATCGCCGCTGGGGGAGCAGCAGTAGCAGGGAACCTCCTAGGAGGAGAGGCCGAGAGAGTCCTGAGGCGAATTGAGCGGAACTTTACTGCGCTCACTCGCACAGTCCCGATGGCAGAGATAGAGGACCTGCCGCCATCCATGCAGACTCATGTTATGGGGGCACCTCGGACATGGGTTCGATTATTTAGGCGTTTAGCCCAAGTTGTACATGATTATAACAGGGCCCATAGGCCCTGAACATACTTTTAGACTTTTTATGTGCCACGAGCACTGATATGTATATATTTTTTGAGGGCATAAGCCCGGTGACTCGTTATTGTTCCCACTTTTGAAGTGCTTGCGTCCATCTATGTACTCTGAGGATTTTATGATGTTTATATATGGTTTTTATCTCTTTTTTGTGTCTTATGGATTATGTGTGAAAAAATGTATTTACATGTTTATGTCCATGATATTTTTATATGTGGGCAAGATGCCAATCTAAAATGTGATTAGCTAGAGTATCTGTGATTTGATTTAAACTCCTAGGAACATGAAAATATGTAATATAATCAAACTTGTGTTCCAAGAGACGTACCCTAAGGAATCATCGGTGTAAAGTTGGGTCATGAACCTGGTATATTCTGTTTAGCTGCGACACAACCAATTGAGCGTCTAGATAGACCCGGAGATGAGAGATACCCAATGACAAAGCGTCACAAAGAAACTCAATAACTACACTATACTCAGCAACATTATTTGTGGTGTCACTTAAGCATATACCTCCAGAAGATAACAACTGACCCTGTGGTGTAAAGATTACCCAAGCTGCGGAGGCAAGCCTCTACGTGTGTCGACTAGCACCATCCGCATACCCAACGAACACCTCGGACTCACTTGACATCTGCCATATTGACAAAAGATAACATCAATGACACGTCCATAACACATTTTTAAAAGAAATGTAAAAAGTAATAGTACAAAGACTATACATATGTTACAAAAAGTTACCCACAGTGACCTTTCTATGAGTAATACTTCTTGAGGTAGAGCCCATTTCTAGGCTCCACCAAAGCATTCCCTTCAAAATCGACCAAACGATAAGTGCCCTTTTTTAATACCTCTTTGATAATGAAGGGTCCAACCCACATGGGTTTAAACTTTCATGCCCCTAGGGGGTCCTTATCTTGGTCATAGACCAGGACAAGGTCGCCCTCAGAAAAAATCTAAGGATGAACGGACCTATCATATTGACACTTGACCTTATGTTTATGAGCCTCGTTGGCTAGGGCCACATCGCGACGCTTCTCATCAAGATGCTCAAGGTGTACTAACCTCTCTTCAAGTAGAGAAGTGTCTGGCAATAACTGTACTGCCAATTTCAGAGATGGGATTTGACATTCGCTGGGCAATACTACCTCCAGCCCATAGACGAGTTGGAAAGGTGAGAAACCGGTTGCAGTCTTAACAGATGTTCGGTAAGCCCATAATGCCGAGTATAAAATCAAATGCTAATTTGACTTGGCTGAGTTGATAGTTCGTTGTAGAATAGTCTTCATATTTTTGTTTACAGCTTCCACCTGCCCATTGGCTTGGGGGTAGTAAGGTGAGGAATGTTCTTGCCGTAACCCAAGCTTTGATGTTAATTCGGACATCATTTGGTTCTGAAAGTGACTGGCATGGTCAGTGACAATCTCTCTCGGGACGTCGAACCGTGCTATAATTTGGTTGAATAAGAAGAGAGTTGCAGTCTCTCCATCATCTTTAAACGTTGGCATAGCTTTGACCCACTTTGTGAAGTAATCGAAAACTACGATGATATAGCGGTGCCCCCTCGCTGACGGGGGGTTGCATGTAGTGTAATCAATCCCCCACTTAGTGAAGGGACCAACTGTGATGACAAGAAACATGGGAGCTGGATGTGCCCTCATCTTCCGATAAAAGATTTGGCATGGATGGCACTTCTTGACCGACTCGATACAATCTTTGATAAGTGTGGGCCAGAAGTAACCTACTCGTAAAACTTTTTGGGTTGTTGCCAACCTAGATAAGTGACCGCCACAAGCTCCTGTATGACAATCGTTGAGAACTATGACGACCTTCTCATGAGTGAGACATCGACGCAAGATGCAGTCTACACCTCTCCGATACAACGTATCATCGAGTATGAGATAATTCTTAGCCTGATGGCATATTTATCGATGCTCGTCACGAGAAGCAGAGGTGGGGCACTTCAAATTCTAGAGATAGATCAATATATCTCCGTACCAGGGGTCTGAAGATTCAATCAAAAACATATCCCCTCGGATGGGCGATTCCTCAGGCACAACGTCACCTGACTCAATCGGAATCTCGAAAATAAGTTCCACGAAGACCAATGACTTCTTGGACTTTGCTGAAACGAAGTCTAAGTCAAATTCTTGGAGGATAACCATCCATCTACTGATTTTTCCACCGATAACTCGTCGTGTCAACATGTACTAGAATGGATTCACGACAGCGACGACGGTGGTCTTACGAAACAAAACATAGTGACGGAACCGTTGAACATCATGAACTGTTGTCAACGTAAGTTTTTCGAGATGGGAATAATTAAGTTCCGGTCCTACGAGGCCTTGACTCAGGTAATAGATCAAGTATTCTGAAAACGAATCATCTTCCTGAACTAAAACTATGCCTATGGTTGACTCTGCGACAACCAGATATAATAAGAAATCTTTGTTATAATTAGGTGGCTGTAGCAGAGGTGCGGTTGTGAGGGCGTGTTTTAATGCATCGAAAGAGCGTTGAGTGGCTTCGTCCCAGAAAAAGGGAACATCTTTCTTAAGTAAATGCATAAAGCCCTTGGTTATTTCGGCATAGTTGGCGATGAAGCGTCGTAAGAAGTTCGCTTTGCCTTGAAGACTTTGAAGTTGTAATATTGTGCGTGGGGGAGGCAACTGGATTATTGCCTCCACCTTAAGAGGATCCACCATGATCCCTGTTGTTGATACGATGAAACCTAACAAACATCATGACGTGACGCAAAATCTGCACTTGTTGGGATTCAAGCGAATCCTGAAGTAGCGACAGCGTTCGAAGATTAGTCTGAGGTGTGTAGGATGATCCCTTCGCTTGCGAGAGCGTGATGCTAAATCATATAAATAGGCCTCAACGATATGTTTGAGGTCATGAAACGCAAAAGACATGGCCCGCTGGAAAGTGGCTCCAACATTCTTAAGGCCAAAAGGCATCTTACGATAGGCGAATGTACCCCACGGACAAATAAATGTCATTTTGTGTTGGTCTTCCGGTTTGATTTGGATTTGATTATATCCCAAAAAACCATCCATGAACGAAAAGGCTTCACAACCGACACATTCATCAATGATTTGGTCAATGAATGGGGTTGGAAAATTATCTTTTGGAGATGCCTTGTTCAAATCACGAAAATCGGTACATACACGAATCATGCCTTGTTTTTTATCGACCGGCATGGGGTTTGACACCCATTGAGTCAAATGAATAGGATAAATGAAACCTGCCTTGAGAAATTTCTCAACCTCAAGCGTAATGGTTGTTGCTTTATTAGGATTAACTGGATGAATTTTTTTTCGAACAGGCTTGGCATCAGGATACGTTGTAATTTTATGTTCAACTATTTTTGGATCGATACCTGGCATTTCCTCATAAGACCAGGCAAAAACGTCACAGAACTCTTTGAAAAGATCCGTGTAAATTTGAACCTCTTCGGGGGAGCAATCCGCCCCGACGAAGACAGTCTCCACGACGCTAGGGTTTCGGGAGATGCTAATAGGTATGGTTTCAGTGATATTCACCATATTGCCCTCAGCATAAATTTCCTGTGTAGCTAAGAGATTAATAGGACATGGTTGATCTCCCGTCATGGTGATAGTGAATTCTCATGCCTCGATTCGGTGTAACTCTGGGAGGAAATATGATATGTGATGAAGATCGCCCCAAGGTTTGTTCGGACTAGTCATTGCTTCGATTACTGCTTCATCAGAAGGCAAGACTAAGTCTAACGAATCGATGTTGGTGAGAGAACCTTGAGCCCAGATAGGCTCTAGAGGTGGATCCAACTCCTGTGCGGGAGTTGGATCAGGGTTAGTTGAAGCTTGCTGGACTAAAGAGTACGCTACTTCAGTGGCCGACAAGGGCATGGAAATGCCGGAGTGCCCCATCTCATCCATCGTGGCTGATGGGGAAGGAAGAATCCACAGATCCTCAAAGTAAGTTGTGTGGAATGACGAAACGTGAAAAATCTCAGCCTTGTGGTGATTCAATATAAACTTGAAATCGTCATGAGAAGGTGGGTAATCGAAGGTACCCATCAAGGATGGGCACAAACCAACTCCTACGTTAACGACACCGGCTTGAGGATTATCAATCATGGGGACCGTGGATGCCCCCAAAGCTGGGTCAGGTCTAGAGAAGGACAACTGATTGATGGTCACTATCCGACCCTCGTGTGGAAACAACAAGACTCGAAAAACTGTAGCAACCACAGCTTGCATAGCATAAGTCCAACTCTGACCTAACAAGAGGTTATAGTCGAGAGGAGCATCGACTACCTCTACTTCGACGCACATGGTGTTCCCTCCTAACTGCACAGGGAAAGAAGGGATGATGCCATGTGGTCAGAAAGAATGACCGTCGAACGCAGTGAGGAGAGTAGGTGATGGAGACAAAGCGGGCTGACCAATGGCCTTCCAACATGCTAACGACATAACGCATGTCAAGGCACCCTCGTCGACCACTGTGCGGAAGATATTGCGTGTAAAAGTTTTCGTGGGATGAGCCACTACTATCTAAAACGTGACGTGGTAAGGTAGACGAGGTTTTAAGTCGGTCGTATCTAGTATGATGGTACTCGGGTTACAAGTCTTAGTAGATCCTAAAGTAGTTAACAAGGCTTTTCTCTGAGTAGGGCATCTTTGGAGGACCTCCAAAGTGGACATCGCACAAGGGGTTTGTGATAAATCTTCCACCACAGAGTAATTCTGGGCGGCCCTTGCGTTGGGGTTGTGAGAAGCTTTCTTAAATGCACCCTTTGGAATGTGTGTCATTGTTTCGCCCAATGTCTTCTCGATCTGTAGAGGAAGAGATGGGAGTTCGGATTCTTTACCCTTCTCAGAGGCACTTAGTTTACTATAGTCATGCGCTCTAGTCGTTATTAAAGAATCACCCCTAACCATATATACGTTCGCGGAAGAGGAATTGTTTGGAGGAGGGCAGGTTTCTTGGCTGCCCCCTTCGGTACTTGTAGAGGCTTGAGTTAAATTTTTCCCATGCTGAAAGGGATTAGTCAACATGGCTTGTTGTTGCTGTGTGACAAACTTTTGGGCCTCTGCAAGTCGAGGACAAAGATGGGTCGGGTGGTCTTCTGCACACAAGTTGCACGGATACCTCGCCTTCTGTTTTTCCGTGGTGCCCTCTCCAACATTATCATTGGGTTTTTTCTCCCCCTTACCCTTCTTTCATTGTTTTTTCTTCCCTTCAGGCTGCTGGGTGGCCTTTTGGTTAGTCGACTGCACGGAGTGTACTTTTGACGTTTGGGTAGGAGGAGCAGCCAAAGCAGTAGTATGGCTGGCCACTGAGTGTTGTATAGATAACTGTTGCAATTGTTTTGTCAATTTCTCAGCGGGCTTGGTTTGTGCTGAACCAACAATACCATCGGCATGTGGTCCATCTCTCTGTCTAGTTTTATCCAGTATAGATCGTGGTGCATCTGGCAGGATGTTGTACAATAAACCAGACTGAGAATAGATGAGCTCAAACTATTGAGCCCTCATGATGGAATCTTTTTCGGAGAAAACTCCTGAAGTCGCGACGTCTTTGGATAATTGTGGGACTAAAGACTTAAGGAACCACTCAAGCAGGAATGCTGGTGGGACTTGTACTTTCATTAGACTCTTCCGGCGTCTCCAGTCTCGGATATGATCAGAGATATGGTCTGTTGTTGTCTGTTCGAAATTGGCAAGCAGCTCTGTGCCAGCGTCGTATCTCACAGGTAACTGGAAATGGTTAAGGAAGGCCATCGCCAGTTCGCCAAAGGAAGAGTATCTTGAGCGATCGATCTCGATGTACCATTTCGCGACACTCCTGATAAGAGTGTGTTGAAACAATCGCAGTTGTATGGATTCATCTTTCAATGAGTTAGATGAACACCAAAGATGGAAGGTAGTCACGTGATCACCTGGATCTTCGTTAGGCTTGGACTCGAACTTTTGAATGTCCGAAGGCAACTTCGTTGGCATAGGAGGCCAACGTGGATCGTGACAAATAGGATCATTTAACAACATTGTCAAATATGGCAAGTGTAACGTCGCCAGGAATGGTAGTTTGGGTTGCTACTGATAGCCTGGGAAAAAGGGTCCTGGAGTTTGACTGGCACCAGGTTGCTAGGAAAAGTTTGGCTGCTGGACCGGATTCTGGTAGAAACCATGGCCCTGACCAGTGTAAGTATTTTGCATCTATGGAGACATCATTGGTTGATTCCCCATGAAGGACATAGGATGTTGGGCATGCATCGTGTTTGAAGGACTTTGGGAAGGATTACCCCATGCCGGTCCTGATGGGAGAGGCATAGAAGTCTGTCCAGGGTTCCATTGACTATGGAAAGAATTACCCCAGAACGACATTCCATAGGAGGGAATGGATCCTTGTCCTGAGTTCCAAGGTCCTGCTATATGTGCCCCCGACGCAGGAATAGTACCCTGCGCCGGAGTAGACTGTCCAAAAATGGGAGCGCCCCTAGATGGAGAAGCAGTAAATGCGAAAGTGTTGTTACCAAACGTCGTGTTCCAAACAAATGGTGATGAACCTACCGGCATAGTATGCGCATGTGTTCCTTGACTCCTCGCTCCAAATGAACTAGTGTGTGTAGGCTGCCTGGCGGACTGCTGATGCAGACCACCAAGCGAAGGGGACGAAGGAGAGATATGACCTCCAACATAAGGAAAAGTGTTAAAAGGGATAGGAATTCCCCCAAGTTGACCTTGCAGAGGATTTTTAGAGCTCCTTGCCCCCAGACCCAAAGTCTATAAAGTGGAGTGAGTGAGTGCAGGACTTGTACCCGAACAAGGCATACCATATGAGAACGGAGAGCCTGTCGCACTGGGTGTGAAGGGAGTTTTGGCCGCTGCGATAGATGGGGTCAGTCCACTGTGTGACGTAGTTGTGGCCGAGACCATGGTGGCTCGGACTGACGACGACAAATTAGGAGATGCTTCTCCTGTGGTAGCAACGATGGTGGGAATGGAATAATTCCCAGAGGAAGTAACAACATTTGTTTCCATAGCTGCGTGAGGCACTGACAGGCGTTCGTAAAATTGAATTGGTACAATAAATTATGGCCAAGTATCAGTGGTTGGGGTTTCAACCAAACCAACATTGGTGGTTGATTCCTCCGGGAGTTGTTCGGGCACAATGGTTTGTAACCCGGTTGCTTCGAAAGACCCTTGTTGGTCTAGCTTCCGCTTCAATGGTGGCGGGGGTGGCTCCAGGATAACCGGTGGTAGGCCCAGAATCCTTCATGACCGGCGGAGCTCGGGATCCTCCACTGTGTGAGAATATCCAAGACACGCTAAGGTATTCTACACGTGCAAACAGTAACACACACTAAAAAGAAGCCCCTGAGAGATAAGACAAGCAATCACTAACTATTGTGAAGAACATTTACAACAACCAACACTAGAGCAACTTACCGGTGCAAGTGCAACTCGAATACGGAAGCACCCTCCGGGTATACTCTACAAAGCATGACCCGATGTCTGCCCTAGGTACCGCAGTATACCCCCGCAGTCACCTGTGTATGTCCCTAAAAATATTGGCAACTAATTTGCCAGCGCGCAAACAGTCATCAGGTGGGTACAGTCGAAAGTCGGGTAGACCACAATGAGCAGGGTATCAAGCCCGAAACCTGTCAAGGGTATCGAGAGCAAATGGTACGAAAGACAACTGAGGACCTCGAACGGATTTGAGACCCACAAAGCCCTGTGGAAAATGCAAACGACGGAATCCCACAACAAGCCCTCGATATGTGTTCTCCACTACGCTTAGTCCGACTTTGGAGGGGTTATCTCCTCTACCTTTCCTCACGCGACCTCGTGTTTAGCCCCTATGTTAGAGGGGGGTCCCGGATAACTTCCACAAAACTGGACTTCTACACTCCCTATCACAGACTCCAATGTTTGGTTTTGAGTGGCCTTGGAGATTTTCCTCTACAACCTAATCCAAGGCCCTAGTCCTGAACTAATGTATGAACCCTACCAACAAAAAGTCTAATAGATTTTAAATTAGCGTTTCTTTTATGGGATTTTTTACATCACGGGGTATGAAAGTGAAACTGATGATGTGTAAAGACTCAAAGCAAAAATGAATGAAAAAAGATGGAAACAAAAGACTTTTACTAAATGCAAAAATCAACAACTTTTCACAAAGAAAGACTTCTTTTTCTTTTCGATTTTTCTAAGATTTCATGCAGAAAACATAAAGGAATTTTGCTCAACTACGAGCTACTTATGCTCTAAATGTACTGTAAAAAACTTATGAACAAAAGACTTCTCCCTAGCTATTGATGCAGAAACACAATCTTCAAACAACGAAGAAAATGAAAAGATTTTTTTTTTCTCTTTTTTTTTATTTACGTGCTAAACAAGCAACAAAGGGAAAATACCGACAAGCCTAAAACCAAGAAAAAACAGAATTCTGGCTTAAAGCGTAGATCGCAAAGAATCAGAGCAAAGACACTCAATGGCAATCAATAAAGCACCGACTCTTACGCTTGTCTAAAAACCATAAAACAATTTTTATTTTTATTTTTAATCTTTTCTATCAACTATCAACTAAGAAAAAATAGGCTAAGGGTAAGAGGCCCTAACCTACTGACTGTGCAACCCTAGACTCAAACACCTGAGAGGAACACTTCTCACCAAAGGAGGGGATGACTACCCCCCCTTGACTGAAAAGCAGCCTGTCAAGCATGTTACTGTCACTGAAACAGCACGCGTACGAACGCTTGTTGAGCTACAACAGAGCGCGTGTACCCGCGGGCTGCACTTGCACAAGCCGCGTGTATGTATAAAATCTAAGACAAAAATAAACACAGGCAACCCATACCAGGAAGAGGCCTCTGGTATTGATAGCTAGGGTCTCTTGAAGGCTTGTATGCTTCTTCCAACAGAAAAGAAAAATAATTACAAGGAATAACAAAACGCAATAAAGCAAACTAAGACAAGACTATGAACCAACAAGACTCAGACAGGATCCAGAAAGCCCCCTGAGAATGTACAATTCTGAAAAGGAAGAGGAGGACTGCCTCTCAAGCTCTCTGACTCCTACACGCTACTGAAACCTCTACAGCTAGTGTTCACACGCGGGCTGTAAGAGATTAGGGCGCGGGTGCATGCGTGCAGGCCTTCTTTAGGCCACGTGTACCTCTGTGTGTCCCGATAATTACCGTCAAGAAATAGTCAAGGAAAAACTGGTATAAAGAACCAGGTTCCCTGCTAGCTCAGACCTAACAGAAAACAGACAGGTAAAGAAATAGAAAATCTAATCCTTTAAACTACCCAAAAACCTCAACTAAATCCCGAAAACCCTAAAGAGTATCTTCCCCAGTACGGTCGCCAATTCTGTTGTTGGGAAAAATAACCTACGGACTAGCAAACTAAGGTCAGTCTTGCATGAAGATTTTGACCGTAAAGAAATTACTTTTTAACCTACCACCCGAAACTTAAACCCCTCTTTCGCGATACATGCATGGAGAATGACTACTAACCTTTTTACTGATGTTTGGTGTAGATCCTCCGTTGCGCTGCTCCTTCCAAAGACATTCCTGCAATCAAGACAAACCACTACACATGCATGCTACTTTTCTACTTGAGGGTTAGAAATTAAGCATAAATTAAACAAATCATAGATAACTCATGCATTGGGACGGGAAAAGTATTCTTTTATTATTTTCAAAATGAATCAACTTATAATCAAAGTCGAGACCGGCCACTGCTCCTTGATCCTGATCCTGGGCTCCTCCTCTTCTTTTTTCCTCCAACTGCTTTGCGTTAATTCTCCTTAGGCTTGAGGAAAGGCTAAAGGAATTGGACAATGGATTCGACAAATGGGCAGAGTTTCTTCGCTTATAATTTTCCTCTTTCAAATGGTACCCCTACCCCTTCTTTTATAGGCTAGAAGGAGCTAGGGTTTTGGACGAACTCTCGGCCATGCATGGCCAGGAGTTTCAGTTAACTGACCCATAGCTTTTTGTCTCGTCGGAAACTTTCCTATTTTTGTGTTTTGTTAGGTAAACATAGGCTATAGTAGGCCTGCCAGCGTTCACACGCATGCAGTAGTGGGTTAGGGTGCGTGTACCTTGACCCAAGAGGATTTTCAAAGAGGTTTTTCAACAGATGTTTTGGCAATGAAGGGATATGAGTTGGCCTGATGCCAGGTAAGCATGTGTGGTGCAATTTAGGGTTATAACACCCATCGTTCTTTCGTATGAAAATAATAGGTGCACCCCACAGTGACACACTTGGAAGTATAAGTCTCAGGTCCAATAACTCCTTCAGTTTCATTATCGACTCTTGTAACTACGGGGTTAACATACGATAAGGCGTTCTCTCTATTGGTTCAGTCCCCAGTTTTAGGTCTATGGTAAACTCCAATTCCCTCTCCACTGGCATCCCAGGTAACTCCTCCGAGAATACTTCCACAAAATCTCTCACCACCAGAAGGTGTTCTAGACCTTCCACTACTCCCTTTTCATTTAACATAAGGATCACATAAAGCTTACACCCCTTGCGCATGCTCTTTCATAACTGCAAGGAAGATATGAACCTCAAGGAAACTCCCTGGTTCCAAACTACAATCACGCATCTCTATTCCTCCTCATCGACCAAGCTTAACCATTTCGTCTGATAGTTGAGTATCACCTCATGCGATTCCAGCCAAACCATACCGATCACGATGTCATAAGATCCTAAGATCGTGACGTACAGGTTGGCCCTGGTGACAAACTCTCGCAGGTTAAGGGTACAACCAATAACCTTTCCTCCAACCTTTTTTTTGTCTACCCAAGCCATCTCTACAAATCTAAACTCATCCCATTCAACTGCCTTTACCTTAATCCTTTTTAGTGCTGGACCAGAAATTAAACTCTCGGTAGCACCAGGATCTGTCAAAATACTAAAGGTCTGGTCAGCGAATGTACTTGACGTCTCGAGCACAATCGACTGGTGCTCTTCCTGACGGTTATTCACTGTTGCATGAATCTAATGGGCCTTTTCCAAATCTCCCACGGTAGTGGGTCTGACTGATCCATATGCTCTAGTCCTCTCCACCAGGTATTCGCGCTAGTAGTGTGGCTCCCCACATGTCCAACACCCCTTCTTTGGTCTAGTAATCCTAGTACCCGAAGTAGAAGCTGGCGGCCCCTCGACTTGGAATCATGGTTTGTTCTGCTGAACAGGCCTAAATTGTTGCGGCTGTGATCGACGTTGCTGCTGATGCTGTGGTCCTCGGTAAGGAGTTTGTTGCTAAAGCGTTGGTCATCAAGGTGTAGTTAAAGTGGATCCTCTCGGGAAGCCATGATATCCTAGCATATGTCTGGTTGTTGTTTGATGCTGCTGCGCACCAGATGACTCCTGCCCTGCTGGTCTCGCTAGAGCCTTGCTCTAAACCCCACTAAATCTCCTCCTCTACTATGAGGGCCTTAAGAATGACCTCATGCTAGGTTTGAGGCATTGAATCCTAACCCTTTCATGAATGTTGACGTTAAGGCCAAACACGAACCTATTGACCTTAATTTTCTTGGTATTCAAGTGTGGAGCATACCGAAGTAGCTCCTAAAATGGGCCTCGTACTCAGGTACCGTACGACCATCCTGTCGCAAGGCCTTGAACTCATTTATTTGACGCTCATGAATTCCTAAGAAATAACCTCTTGTGGAATCATTTCTCAAACAGTTCCCATGACACGTCTCGACGGTCAGAATCAAAAATGGCAGGAGCGTCTTCAACCATAGAAGAGCACTCCCCTTCAGTTGAAGACCTCCATGCAGATCTTTGTGTTGTAGGTATAGTCGTGAAGTGTAAAGAACATTGTCATATTCTCCAACAATGCCTCGACAGCTGCATCATCCCGGGCACCAAATAAATCAGGAAATTTGACCTTCTCGAATTCGTAGTGAATGCTACCAGTACTGACCAGAGTGCGTGGTGGACCCTTAGGGGGTGTCGATGCCCTAGCCTCATCTCTATCCCAATGTTTGATCAGTGGCTCATACATGCGCTGGAAGGACCTCATCATCCCAACCACATCACCCACCGCTATCTGCTCCTGCACGACAACCTGTTTGTCTCTCTGGGGGTTAGACCCCTCAGGCATGGATGCCAATGGATTCATTGCACCTCCTCCCCTAGCACCACGTCGTCTTCCTTCGCAACGTCCTCTAACCATGATTACCTACACGAATACGAGTCAACTTAATTAGCAACATTTTAATCAAATATCATACCAATGAAATCCATAGTGTTCCTAAGTCGTGGGTTAAACCTGCTCTGATACCATATGTAGCGGCCCCAATCATTACGACTACAAGCAAACAAAAAGGGATTATTTTTTTTTTGGGCAAGAAGGCAATGATGTCAAAGGTTGAACCACACAACCTGACAACGAACACACGCTGCATATCAGGCAACAGACCACAACAACACAACTCTCACAAGATAAGGATAACATCCACCAACCCAACTAAATGGCGTCGATAGCCAATAACTAGAACCTCTATGGCACACAAACCCAGCGCATGAAGGCATTTCATCCCAATGCCAAAAAAAACTACAATGAGAAAACGCCCTCAACAGGTAGCACAGACTTCGGCCAAGTTATCATTCGCCTCTATTCATTAAGGCACACAATGATCCCCTTATCAGGAATCATGTCGTCACACAGTGATAGGCGTAACAATAACCCAGGAGAAACACGACATACTAGACCAAACCCAAGAAGGTTAATGTGCTAGAAGATCGAAATAACTGTCAACCACAAGACAAAAAACAACCCAAGCATCCAAATGACTAGTCCACAGGACGCAAGGGAAACTGACAACCATAAAATTATACCACACACTAAATTCCTGGTGCACAAGGTCTAAAGAAAAAATACATCAATTAAGATACGTGAAACGTCATCTTAAGAATATTCCCAAGAATCCATTCTACAATACTGAGAAGCCATAAAATCCTCTCTCTCTCTTTTCAAGTCAAGCATTAAATAACTTAAGATCTTGTTAACAAGGTCTCACTGCTAAGGTCATTCCCTAACATTGATTATTGTTTATTGCAGGCTTTCATGATGGAGTCATGAAGTACAAAATACTAACACTATTTAAAAAAAAACAAAATAGGTAATATTTTTATATTGTATCCAACATTATTTCCAAACATCTTTATTATATATATGCATCATTCATAGCTATAATATCGATATCTCATACATTATTGTTTATTGCAGGTTTTCATGATGGAATCATCAAGTACAAAATACTTCAGCAATAGAAATAAAATAGGAAGACAAGTAATAATCCTCTATTGCAGACAACATTATTTCCTTGAGTTTTTCTGGTCATTTATTCTTTATGCCATAGATAGCACACTAAAGAAAAATTAAAGGAAACAAACTGATCCAATGTTTATGTTACATTGATCAAATATGCATCTCTTGTTTTACTATTTTAGAGCAGGCATGTTAGTATCTAAAAAAATAAAGCTTTCACTCACTTGTCATACCTTTTCTTGTTATTACAGAACTTACAACATTACTTCCATAGATATTGGAAAGATTGGAAATGGTTCTTATTCATCTCTTATTTTACTATTTTAGAGCAAAGGCATGTTAGTATCTTAAAAAATAAATCTTTTTACTTGTCCTACCTTTTCTTGTTATTACAGAACTTACAACATTACTTTCATAGATACTGGAAAGATCACTAAAGAGCCAATGATGAGTGAGGATCAAGTGACCAAATTTTATACATTCCATCATCATTATTTAACAAACAAAAATGTTGCATTAAACACAAAACTCAATTTACTTTGCTTTAAAATCCATAGTTGTTCATAGATGTTCCCACTCTTTGATTCTTGGAAATGCGCGAGGCACAACATATACAAATGTTTTGCAAAGAGTTAGAATGATCTAATGCATAATTGACCAAAATGCTCCTTCAGTTGTTTGTTGGCATACATACAAGATGTTTAGTTTTTTTATAATTTTTGTTTTTCCAAAATAATTCATTTACATCTAATGGTTAAATACTTTGTAATAATGATCATGTTTACATTATGCTTGTGAAGTACACTCATATTTAGGTGAACAAAGCACATTTCTATGATCATAACCTAAAATGTGCACTTCGAAAATATATCACAAACATCACTTTCATATTTCACAATTCATTGTTACAAAAAAATATAAAATATGAACTTAAAAAATATATCACAAAAATCACTTGCATATTTGACAATTCATAGTTGAATTTTTTTTCCAAGACTAACGGAAACCTCTTATGAACAATACCAGAATGACATCAACCAAAAATTTGATGAACTTCACCAGTTCCAAGGATACTTTAAATTTGTAGTCCAAAATGTTATTATGAACTTCGAAAATTATGAACATTCCTTCTCTCTTAGGCTAGCTAGTGTGAAGAGATAATTGAAACACAAAGCATGCCTCTCTTTCTTTTTATTTTTCAAAAATTGATATATGTCTAAATACTACAACCTTAATTATTTTTCTTTGGAAAAATTGATATATGTCTAAATACTACAACCTTAAAGACTTTTAGACCTTCCACATGAGTTTTTTTCTAACAACATAAGCATTTTGTCCCAATTTTCTTATAGACTATGCTCTATTTTATCTTAGGAAAGAGATGTTTTTGGCGCTTGTGAAAACTCCCTATAGCGTTTGTGTTTATGTGCTTCACTATATATTGTTACATTTTTCAATCGATCTAAAATATTTGACAATAGCTTCATGATTTTTTGTTGATCTATTCTTGCAAATGGTTTCGATGCCATTATATCCATGCATTCTCTATGGTGCAAGTTTAGTTGAAGAGTTCATCGATATCTTTTATAGAATTAACGAAATCATTTATTTCTAATTATTGTATTAATTCTAATTTTAGTGAAATCTTCTATTTCTCATTAATTGTATTGTTTTATTTATTGATCCAGAAATACACAGATATATCTCAAGAAACACATAGATACAATAAAAAAGAATTTTTATTAATGAGAGAAATGTATAGAAACTATAATAATACATAGTGAATGAACTAGCTAGAATGGTGGAATCTTATGTTTGAGAAGAAATGTGATGGTTATGTTCATTCGCAAGAAGATTATGTTTACAGTAAGGCTCCAAAGGCCTTTGTAACATAAATAAAATCCAATACCGTAACCCACGAAGATGAAATGCAAAAAGGTTTGTGGGCCCCGATGGGGGGTAGTTGATACGTCAACTTTCCAAGGAGTAAATTTTGCATACATCCCTATTTGGGGCCCTCCATACACCATTGGAAAGGTATATCCGAGAAGTACATATTTTGTTTGTCTTACCATCTGCCTTTCACTACATGTTAGGTGTTTTCAAGCCCACAAAACGTCATTTAGGGCCTCAAAATGACCCCAAAAGTTTTGGACCTGAAAAATTGTAGAAACAATGCCGAGGTGGAAAAAATTAATTCGAGCTAGTGGAATAGGTGGGTGGCCACTCATATCCACTTGGATCATTCCTCCCCCCTAGGAAACAATGGTCTCCATTTCATCAAGCTCCCAGGGAATCTTTTTCTGAATATGAACCTTTGTGAGCAGCTTGCCTTGCGGAAGACATTGTGTACTTGGCATTAGTCTATTTCTTGAGGACATGGATCTGTTCTACCTATCTAACTGCATGATTTGTGTGAGTGTGGGAGGAATCTTTTGGTGAAGATGAAACATGAAGAATATGAAGGGATCTATTATAATTTTTCTTGATTGGGCGACGTGGAGGCACCCTTGTAGGTGAAGCCAAAATGTATTTGTTGTCTTTTACGATCTTGTCGATCTGCTTATGTTGAATAGAAAGGTATTCGACTGAGGATGAAGTGGTTGCAGTGTCCTTTTGTTTACCTTCTGACTAGATCATGAAGAATATAAACTTTGTCCCATGAGAGACTACTTTGTGGCACTGTTTTGGTCGAACAATAGTCGGAATTACCTCTGGTACCCTGTAGAGATGAACCCCAAGAGTAATAATGACACTATGAGATTGAAACTCATAAATAAAATGACGCTTCCCAATATATGACAATATTAAAACAACATCACGTACTTCGAGTGGGGAAGATCACACAATACCTCATCCTTGAAGGGCTTAATGCCATAGGACAGGTGGCACTGCTCACTGACATGAAGATCCTGACCCTAGCTAAGCCACCCGATGTTGTGTGGATGAGGATGTGGTGTTGTCGACAAATAAAGGTTCTTGATGACCTCTTCTAAGATGAGGTTCTTATGGCTTCCACTATTAACAATAAAATGCACTAGGGTCTCCTTCACCCACAACTGTGAATGGAAGAGGCACTCCCCCTCCTCAGGAGCCTCTAGTTCTTATGGTTGGATTGTTGTGGTCGTGATGGTAGAAGTGGGTTATGCAACAATCATCTGTCTCCTTTATTTTTTTATGAGTCCGAGTTGGAGTTCAGGCTCGAGTATTTTTCTTTGATATTGGCCACCAATCATTGTTTTGAGCAACATTCATCGATGTTGTGCCAAGGTATTTTGTGGAAAAAACACCATTTTCTAGTGTCCTTCTTCGTCTTCCCGTTACCCTTATTTTCTTGTGACTTGGACTAGTTGTCTTGAGGTTGTATTTTCTATGATTTAGGTCCACCTTTATCATACTTTGGATGTTGCGTATTTGTAGACCTGAACTCCCGTTTATTCTTCTACTTAAATGTTTTCTCAATTTTCATAGCATATGGATAAGCCGCACCTAGTGATGATATTTTCATAAAATCCATTTCATTTTTTATGTACCTATGTAGAGCTCCATAGTATTTTAGAACTAGATGTCACTCAGAGTCTTTTATACCCAACTTAGTGTGCAAGGTATATAAATCATTTGTGAACTCCAACACTATTTGGCCACGCTCTGGATGAAGTGTGGTCCATCTCATGTACTAGTCGTCATATTTTCCAACAACATAATAATGTTCATTGATGGCATCAATAAAAAATTCCTAAGTGGGTTCGGCCTCAAACATTCTAGAATCCTCTGTGGAATTTTTATCACAGTAAGTTTCCCACCAATATTTGACATGTGGGACATCCTTAAGGAGCGCAAAGGTGATCTTTTATCTATCAAAAAAAATTTGGACAGAGAAATAACCTTCTAGCATATTTAACCACTTTTCCAAAGAATCTGTATCTATCTAACCTTCAAACACATGAATAACAAAATTAATGTGTACCTTGAAAGGGGAAACACCTCCGAAGAGGCTACTTGATGAATATACATTTGTTGTTATCGACAATAGTCTAAGGATTTGGAAATTTTTTCCATCATTTCGTCTCTCTGTCGCGTGAGGATTCCTCTAGCAACATATTAAAAGAACCTTCTACTCTAGTGTCTCTCTTTTATTCCTCCACAGGAGGCTACTCAGATTGGAGAGAGAAATTTTCCTCAAGAGAAACTAGCTCGAGACCCAACTCTCTATACCCTAACCTCATCGAGGACATGCACTAAGAAACTACAAGGAGAAACCTACTCTGATACCACTGATCTGGATTATTTCAAGAAAGAAATAAAGGAGAAATACAATAAGGAAATACATAGATATATTTCAAGAAATGCAAATATATAATAATACATGATTTCTATTAATGAGTGAAATGTATAGAAACAGTAATAATAGAGAGTGAATGAACTCGCTAGAATGGTGGCATCTTATTTCTGAGAAGAGATGTCATGGATGCACTCATTCACAAGAAGATGATGTTTACAATGAAAAATCCAAAGGCCTTTTTAACATAAATAAAATAAAAAACCCTAACCTCATAACATGAAATGCCAAAAGGTTTGTGAGCCCTAATGGGGGGTTGTTGATACGTCAACTTCTTGAGGGCGTAAATTTTTTCATACAATATTTCTTTGGGGCACTAGATACACCATTGGGAGAGTATAGACAAGGAGTACATATGTCATTCGTCCTAGAATCTACCTTTGACTAGATGGTAAATGTCGTTGAGCCCAAAAAACATCATTTAGGGCCTCAAAATGGACCTAGAAGTTTGGGACCCAAAGAATTGTCCTACCAAGGTGAAAAACTATGTTTTGAGCCAACAGAATAAGTGGATGGCCACAAATGTCCACGTGGATCATGTACAGCATACCCTCATATTTATGCCTATATTTTCATAAATAATTAAATTATAATCTTTTTGTAATTTATTTCATGTTTTTCTATTGCTGAATATGTACAATTACAAATGAATATGAATTAAAAAAATCTCATTTTTGTAGTGAAATATCTTACATTAACTCTAACCATGTTTTCTACAAAGAAAAAAAAATTGTAACAATGTTTTCTACACATAAAAAGCTCTAGATAGACATAAAATATATAAGCCTATCATAAAAATCATTCTTTCCAAAAAAAATATTCTCTGTGACTTTTTGCAATTAGATTTTTAGTATATATATACCTTTTGGTTGATAGGAAAATAGGGCATTCCTTCATAATTTTGGATTTCGTTTTCTCTCAATTTTTTTTTATACTAATAGTACTTTCATAATTTGTATATCAACAACTTTAGTTGTAAGATAAAAGTATACAATATCTTTGTTTCATTGTTCACGGTAGAGTTTCAATATTTTTCACATTAAGTAGTCATATTCTCTATTAATAAATGAAAAGCAAATTTCACTCTCTTTTTAAAGTTATAGACAACAAATGCAAAATTTTTATACTAATAGTACTTTCATAATTTGTATATCAACAACTTTAGTTGTAGGACAAAAGTATACAATATCTTTGTTTCATTGCTCACGCTAGAGTTTCAATATTTTTCACATTAACTCGTGATATTCTCTATTAACAAGTGAAAAGCAAATTGCACTCTCTTTTTAACGTTATAGACAACAAATGCATTGTATAGTTTTCTTTATGAAAGAGAAAATTGGTGTGGGTAGAGCCGAGATTTACGTGGTCCTATGGCATGATAGCTTTAGGACTTCTAAGCGCGAAGTTACAACTATGGAGTTTTTCATCTAGTTTTTGTTTATCTTTGCATGCTTGTTTTATAATCCTACCTTCTTTCATTGGTTTTCAGTGATTTTTCTTCAATACAAAGTGCATGAAAAATAATTAATCAATGAAAATAGGTTTCAAATGATATATTGTTATGTTGATCATGAAATAATCTAAAAAAAATCATTGTAAAATATGAGATATATAATACAATAGAATATTTGACTCTTAAATTTTATTGTTTTAGGTTATATTTTTCACAAGAATGACAACATAAGCTAAGAGGTGTAAGAAGGACATACAAAAATCTGCATTCAAACATTTGAATAGTTGATAATATAAAGACGGTTTAGTCATTTCAATTGAATAGTCATATGATAGTCTACTTTCATAGTAACTCGTGGTCTCTTTTTCCACGTGGATTATGGACCATTCATATTATTTTATCCTATGATAACACATATATAATAAGCGTATGTCATGTTTATTTGTTTTGATAATGTAGGATAAAGAAATATTAAATAACTTATGCACATAATTTGAAGGCTAGAAATATGCAACTACATGCTCATACATCAAAGCACACAATAAACAAGAAACTAAAAAATGAGGAAGACCCCCTTAATGGTTAAATGTTGATTTGGACATAGCTAGAATGATGGGTGTGTCCTCCTTGGGTCGGACACCTTGGCTGCCAACCTCATTTACTAAGATGGATATTGCTAGTTTGATGGGTGCATATTCTTTGGGGAGGACACCATGCTTACCTTATGTGTTCACTAAGTTGGATGCTAATGGTGCATCCTCCTTAGAGATTTTTTCTAGGCTATCTACATTACCTTCTATAAATAAACATCAAATCCTAGAATCTACTAGGGGAGTACGGATATTCACCCTTATTATAAAGAAAATATAATTTTTTAATAAACTATAAATATATTGATGATAGTAGGTGGAAAGAAGGCATATTTGTTTTCAATAAACTTAGTGTATTCGGGCTATTTAAATTATTCATTTTAAATTTTGTTCAATTAGTACGTTAATAAGAAGGTTATAGTTTGTGTGGAAACATCCACAAGAATAAGGATTATGTTGGGACTTATGATCTATTGAAAAAAAAAAATAGGACATATATTAACATATATTAGAAGAATGAACAATTCACTGCATTTAATTGTCCTTGAAACCTTCATTGGATCATAATTTCCCTCCTGAATGATTTATACTCATGAATCCTTGGTGTTAAGGGATTAAGGGCCTTAATTTCATCCCTTGATAGTGTCATGGCCTTGATATCATCTTGTGGTTGGAAATACCTCCTAATGACTCTCACATTCTTAGTTGAATTCTATATTTTTTCTAGATAGTACATGTGTGGTGGTGTCGGACCTCTTCCATGACCATTGATCCCAAGAAGCATCTTTTAGGATTCCAAGGCCTTTGATTTCATACCCCAATATTATAAGGCCTCTATACCTACATTTGGTGTGAAATATCTCTTAATAGTACTCAATGTAGGATAACTTTGATGAAGGAGGAAAATCCCAATGCTTTTTCTATTGATATGAGTATGTATTTGAAAGATCTAAATATACAACCATTGAATATTTTTCAAAATTTTTGATTAATGATTCTTCATGATTCTATTACTCTATGATAAATGTACATTTTTTCATTCTATCTAAAGAGTTGAATACATAAACTAATTTCTATTATGGAAACAATTTAGTCCACATCAATAATAAGGTGAGTCAAGCTAGCTATTGAATTTCTAAGTTTTCTTTTTAATTCCAAAGAAAAGATATATATATTAATTGTAGAGATTTGTTATTTATTTAAAAAAAAATTAACTAGTTATCCTAATACTTATAGGTGCAATTTTAATTTTGAAGAGAAGATGATAATAATGATGTGAATTCAAATAGAGATGATGAAGAGAAAGAAGTACTTTATTTGGTATGTTTCAATCAACTTTATTCAAAGCATAAATTGAAAAAAAAATTGTTTTCAATGGGTATAAAGAGAATTAAAATCCTTTATTGTTGTGTGTGGGATGGTGATAAAAGAGATGAGCTTCAACAAAAACATAATTACATGTTACATGTAAACAAATTAACAAAAGGTTAAGAAAGTTTAAAATATATTTCATTTGAATAAATAATATTTAGATTTATGATTTTTTTAATCTAAAAATAAATAAATAAATCAAAAGTAAAAATACAAATTTTTCATACGTCATTTAAGATATATACAAATTATATCATGTATTATATAACAAAAACTTTTATTTTGTGCAGATTCACTTAAGAATTAGTTATTGATAATTAATTTTGTATTTTGTTAGAACTATAACTAAAGGAAAAGTGATACATAGCAAGAGCATGTTCACCTAGCTTAATATCTAAGAAAAATCCGAGGATACTCAACTAGCTATCTCCCCTATTGGAATCGATGGATTAATCAACTTTTTTAATTTCAAAATATTCTGACATATTTTTTGTCTTACTCCCAAATCAATAAATAAGATTGTCAAAATTAACTTCCTTGCATTTATGAATTCCTCCTTTAATAATTTTTACTATTTTACTTTTACATAACATCATTAACAAATTACTACACTTAATTATCAATTTCCACGAAACATAATTTATAAAATCTAAACAATATTACTTAAATTTTAACATTTACTTGTTGAGTTTTAACATTTACCTCATACGTTCCATGTCCTTGCATTTTACCACCTCCTATATCAAGGAGTGGCTTGTTGTCTCAATAATAAATAATACGTGGATGGACATGGTAGGGTGTTGTTTCATGGGTTAAGATGGAGTGGGTTTAATGGCCGTGCTTTTGTTTTTTTAATATCATTTTTCTTCATCATTTAGAATACCGATTGACATTGGTAGGGGATCTCTTCTTCTTCGTTCTTTTCGATGGGCTTCCCTAGATGGCCTCGACTACGTTTAATGACAATGTGTTTCTATTTTTGGGTTATCTTTCTAGATATCTAATTCCCTAATTGCTCTCTTCTTATGGCTTAACCCATTTCACCAAACCCTATTTTATATAGATAAACCCAAATTCTTTTATTGGTCTCTGCATCACTGAACCCTATCGTGATCTTTAATCGCATTGATGCATCACTGAATGTTAGATAGTACATAGCTAAACATTGGATCATGGGATCAGTTGATTCTTGTTGAACAATAGACTTGTTTTCAACCCTAGACTTCTTCTCGAAGTGTTTAGCAGACTTATTCTCTGGTAACCACTTTCTCAGTTATGAATTCGTATCTTAATGGTCTCATGCAATTCGTTCAGTTTACATGTATGGTGTTCTCATGCAATTCATAAATATATACATTAAAATGTATTGTTAATATATTAAATCAATCATTTATTTGGTTTACAATGGTCATGCAATTCCTTGTTTAATTTACAACTTTGACTAATTTCATTTACAACTTTGACTAATTTCATTTTGTTTAACTTACAGATCTCCCATCACATTTATCATATGTATTTTGTTTACAATGGTCATGAATTTCCTTTGGTTGATGCATTTCATTTTGTTGAACTTACAACTCTCACGAAATTGATCATGCATTTAGTTTTTTGTTTAGTTTTAGTTTATGTGTTCAGTGCTTAGTAACTAAACAACCCAATAAGTTGTTAATTTGATTTACAGATCTTATTCATTGAGCAAAAAAACCTTATGTGTGTGCTCTGCAGTTTGAATCCCCTACTATCTTTTCCTCTTTACAGTGAGAACTTGCACAGTGCTAAAAAAGTGAACATGTGAAATGAACAACTTTAATATCCAAATTTTAGTTATTAAAAAATATATATGATGTGTTAAGTTGTGGAAAAGAAGGTTCCAATGTTGCTTATACAACGCTCAATAAAATCAAACACTATATATTTTTTTATATGCTGGAAAAATGTATTCCGTTTACATATAAAATTTCAATATATTCAATTTCAATTATCACATCATACTATAGTTGGTGAGTACTTTATAACCCTTATATATGGGAAAATTACATGAATAATTAAATTTTTGGCAATTCATATGATTATTTATATTTAAAAATTTAATTGAATTGCAAGTTGTGATATATGCAAATTTCTACCGTTTTAGATTGATATTAGAATATAATCTAGTTCTACTCTTTAATTGTAAAGATACTTATCGTGCATTTGTTCATTCATTCAATACTATTTACTTTTTAATTCTAAACATTCATTCAATACTATTTACTTTTTAATTCTAAACATATTCGGTTGTTATTCCTACACACTAGATAGTCCAATTTTATTCACCCTCTAAATGATGATATGATAAAACAGAAATCACAGTATTTTGCTAGCGTCATTGTTCAAGTAAATCGTTGGTGAAGAGCAGAAGCTCTTCATAGGATTTTAATCCTATGACTGTGCTGTAAGTACATTTGGATTGTACTTTGTTTAATCTGAATGATAAAGTACATTTTTTTGTGGGAAAAAAAATCTGTTCTACTAAAATTCATTTCCTACGGCATTAACTTCTTCCACTATTGCAAATCACTTTCTACACATCGCTTCAATAAGCTTTTCCACGTGCATAGCTGATACAAATCATATGCTTTCTTAGATTGAAGGGATCATGAAAACGAAACAAAGAAGTATGCCATCGCTTAAATCTTTCTGCATTGGCTGCAAACATTATTTTCAGGATTTTTTTTGCTATCATATCAACTAGCTAAGTAAACTCATTGTTAGCTGAACAAAACATATTTCTGTGATCATAACCTAAAATGTGCACTTAAAAATATATCACAAAGATCACTTGCATATTTCACACCAGAATCTGGGAATCTGTCTCGGTGCAGTTCCTCTTGAGGGCATAACCCATCTTTCGGCCATTGCAATACATAGTCCAGACGGGCTCCTGAAATAATTTCCCCCTGCCTGCCATCTGTGACAGCATAGACCAGGTGCACCTATGCAAGTTTGGCCTCTAAAGGTGTGATGGAGGAGATTGACCACGGGATTGAGGTGGATTGAAGTGTTTTGTCAACAAATGGTGAAAAAATATCGTTTTCTCTGTTGTCTGGTTGAGAGCTTGGACGACAGCAAGCCGTGAAGGATTTGGAAACTCGGTTGCTTCTACTCGCTTCCTATTGCAACATCTAGCTTGTATCTTTTCTATTATTTCATGTATTGTTGGAAGCGATGAACTTCAAGTTGCCTCAAATTTGTTAAATTTTTCGATGAACTTCACGTTGCCTCAAATTTGTTAAAAAAAAATTCAGATGGTGTGTACTGCACGGTTAGTACATGCATGCAGACACAACACAAATTGAAAGGGTGATGCAAGCGGTGAGAAACATAGATCTGAAGGATAGATTTTCATTGGGTAAGTTCACAGAGTATGCTTATGTGATTTATGGTTGACTTCAACTTCAAGTATATTGGAGTGGTAATTTCCATGTGCTGAATATTGGAGTGTTTATAGCTTTTTGTAAGTATCAATAATGGCATGACAAAGCAAGAGGCATAGGGAACCAGTTGTGAAATGGCATTGGAGTGACAATATAGTGAGGTAAGCGACGAATGCTTACTTGGCTGACTTGGACGGATTTGGTTAAGTGAATGTTCATATCAAGGTGGAGCGTTGAAGACTCCATTATAAGATGCCTCGAGATGAGCAGTGATAGTTCATTTGATAGTCTTGGCCGGATTGGGCTAAGATCTTCGAATGCAATATTCGAGGTGGAGCATTGAAAGTGTTCAAGCAAGTTTGTACAAGATGTTGAATCCTTCATGGTGAGCCACGTTTTACAAGAAGTGAATGTAACCATTTTGTTTATGGTACTTACTATATTGGTGTTTAGATTGTTGACGATATGCTTGTAGCAAGCAGTAGCATGGTTAAGATCAACAAGTTGGCTCAGTTGATTTGGACATTCGAGATGAAGGATCTGGGAGCAGCAAAACAATCTTGACCATAGAAATTCACAGAGACGGGATTGGGTAAGTTTTGGGTTATCACAACTTGAGTACATGGTAACGAAATTCGGTATGAATGATGTGGAACTCGTAAAATCTTTTTTGGCTTTCCATTATAAGCTTTCTTCAGGTTTGTGTCCAAGTGATGAAGAAGAAAAGGGTTATATGTCTTGTGTATAGTGTGCTAGTAGAAATATTGATGATTGTGATGAAAGGATGAGAATATCAGATATTTCACATGCAGGATGTTGTCAGTAGTCACATGACAAATCCAGGTGGAGCAGTGAAATGGGTGCTTCGGTTCTGAAAGCACTAGTATAACCTATGTTTATCTTTCAAGAAGGTGATGAATGGACAATGGCATGACATCAAGCTAAGTGTTGTCATGGTGGAGATTGTTGGAAAGTGACAACTAATTGACCTGAATTGGTCTAGTTGATTCAGGGTGGTTTCTCCAACAATATCTTGTTGAAACAAATTAACAAGAATAGTGGCAACATTTATTGCATTCAATTTTGTATAATTGAAGGAGTTGTATAAATATGATTGTCTTAGAAACATTTGATGAACAATGTCTTAAAAAACTTTCCTAGACTGCCCGGTTGCCTAGTTGTTGTTGTAATCGCTTGTTTAATCAATATAAACCTTTGCCATTGTGCCGTGGATGTTTCCCTCACCCTAAAGGTTTTACCACGTAAAATTCTGATGTCTCTTGTGTGATTTCCATTGATTTTATGTACACTTTATTATATTGTTTTATAGCTGTTGTAAGTTCATCTCTTGTGTGATTTCCATTGATTTTATGTAAATTGTATTATATTGTTTTATAGCTATTGTAAGTTAATCTCTGTAGGTTATAAAAATCCTGACAAAATTCTCTATTTCTGATTAATTGTATTGTTTTATGTACAGCATACCCTCATATTTATGCTTTTATTTTCGTGCATAATTTTATCATAATCATTTTGTGATTTAAAGATCTCATCTTTGTAGTTTATGATCTTACATTAGTTCTAACAATGTATTCTACGCATAAAAATCTCGGGATAAACATAAATTATATAAGCCTATCATAAAAGTGAGTGCCTTTCGAAAAAAAAATCCATGACTTTATATATATGTTGATAGTTAAATAAGGCATTACTTCATAATTTTGGATTTCATTTTCTCTCTAAAGTTTTGTACTAATAGTTCTTCATAATTTGTATATTAACAAACAACCTTAGTTATAGAATAAAAGGTATACAATATCTTTGTTTCATTTCAATGTTTTTCACATTAAGTGGTGAGAGGGACTATTGTAAACGGTTGGGCATTCTTCTATTAGTTCTACACGAAAACCAACGCGTCATTTTAATCAAAGTTTTAAATGTTTTATACAATTTTCCATAACATATTTAATTTTTTATCAACTTTCACCAACGCACTAAGCGTCATTTTAATCAAAGTTTTGAATGTTTTATACAATTTTCCATAACATATTTAATTTTTTATCCACTTTCCACTTTGAGGTCTTATTTGGCCTCTTCCCGAGGCACAAGGAGAAGATATGCAAAGTATTTGGTTTGGAACACAAGGAAAAGATATGCAAAGTATTTGGTTTGGAACTTGGTATGCAAAGTATTTGGTTTGGAACTTGGTAAATGATGACTAAGTTAAGGTCATGCATAATTTGGTTAACTAATGCTATATCGAGTGATAGCATTAGTTCATTAACATTTAATGTTTCTGCTGCTTTGTTCTTTAATGTTTCTGCTGCTTTGTTCTTGACACTCATTAGTTCATTAACATTTAATGTTTCTGCTGCTTTGTTCTTTCACTCATTAGTTCATTAACATTTAATGTTTCTGCTGCTTTGTTCTTTAATGTTTCTGTTTAATGTTTCTGCTGCTTTGTTCTTGACACTCATTAGTTCATTAACATTTAATGTTTATGGTGCCTTTGTTCTTGACACTCCCTTACCTGTCACACCACCATACCATGTGACACCATACCATATAACATTTAATGGTTCTGCTGCCTTTGTTCTTGACACTCCCTTACCTGTCACACCACTTTACCATCTTGAGTAGAATTACCTATCACACCACCATACCATGTGACACCATACCATATACCATGTGACACCATACCATGCAATAAGGGCATGCATGATTTGGTGAACTAATGCTGGTTTGGAACTTGGTAAATGATGACTAAGTTAAGGGCATGCATGATTTGGTGAACTAATGCTATCTCCAGTGATAGCATTAGTTCATTAACATTTAATGTTTCCGTTGCCTTTGTTCTTGACACTCCCTTTGTTGAGTAGAATTACCTGTCACACTACCATACCATGTGACACCATACCATGCAATCCCTGTCACACCACCATACCAATATCATCAATGGAGACACGAGTCCTCATGAATAATGGGCTGATAAGGCCAATAAGTAAGTATGAATCCCTTGAAAAAAAAACCTAGTTAAAAACCTAGTTCCTGGAGCTGCAACAACTCCACTCATTTGCAGAATGGCTGGAGGGTAACCAACATGTAGCCATCCAAACCTGATCAGAAGAAGGTGGTACCTGCGAAGCAAGGGCAGCTAGCTTAGCGCATCACCCGACCAGCGGCTCGATCCCTTCCATCCATCCTAGCATTCGGACATCATTCCTCTACCCCTCATCACGCACAACCCACCAACACGAAGTCTTTGGTAGAATCCAGATAAGGCACTGATGACATTACCACCAGGTGCAATGTCCAGAACATGAGGCATGATTGAATCGTCGCTGTCCCTGCCTGTGTAGAGTGTTGGGGCTAGTTTGGGCTTATTTTTAGCACCACGAGGGCGGCCCCTTCGGCGAGATTGCTGCGCATTATCACTGTTGTCTTCCCCGGCGTTGACAGATAGCTGCGTATTCTCACTGTTGTTAACGATCGCTTCAACACTGTTGTTGCCGCCAGCATCTTCAAACTGAACGTTTTCTAGAGCAGCAGCGTAAGTAGAATCTGACTCAGTTGTTCTTGCAGTGAAAGAAAAATTCGACTCCATTGTTGATGAAAGGTGAGTCTGCTTAAGAAAAAATCGAAAGTTAGAATGGACATCCATTGGGCCTAAAATTTAGAGCCGCGCTTTTAAAAAAAAATTTAGAGCCGCGCTTTTAAAAAAATATTGAAACACTACCTAATATACCGTATGGCTTTCAAAGAGGCAACCATGATTGACCGTGCAACTGTGGTGTCTCTTCTTGGGCCGTGTTGGCATCAGAGCTTGTGGCTCTCAATCAAGCTCTATGGCCTCCTCCATTTTTTTTTTGAGAAGAAAAAGAAGCTTCCCTCTTGCATGGCCTCTGTCTCCTTCTCTCCATGAGTCAAGGTAAAAGGTGGCTTAGATATTTTTACACAGTGAAATAGGCTGAATTGCTTTCCTTAACTTTCCGGATTATTCACCAGCTCTTAACGATTTCTTGCTTCCAGATTGATCTTCGCCCCTTAACGATTGTGTACAGAAGAAACCAAACATAGCATTTCTCTTTGTCTCTGCTATCCCCGTACCTGTTGATCAAATCGGATCGACTGAAACAGGATAACCCATTCAAAACATCTGCCAGGCTCTGTGGACGGTCAGTGATCATTGCAGGGGGTCATGATATTCGCTTCCGTCGAGCCAGACAAAAATCAATATCGCAGAAGGCGAACTAGATTTAAGCCAGTACAAGAAGCAAGGGCGAAAGATGATTCAAAAGGCCTATTGGTCTTAAAGAAGGAGAGGCATCCTTCATTAATTCAGGAGAGTCTGGGAGCTAGACTTAGCGAGCGGCAGCCTCTCCCAATAGATATGCAGTCTGAAAAGACAATCCAGCCTTCTCAGGCCCCCTAGCTTCAGGGACACCCTGTATGTGAGACAAGGAGCGCTATGCCTGTGAGACATGTCAACTCTGTGCATGGAGCGCTACACGTGGAGGGTCATTATAATAATCACATACCAATACAACTAAAAAATAAGATTATTTTATTTTTTAAGTTTAAAAAATTATGAATTTATACTGCGTTCTACTTTCAAAATCTTTGTATGGCAACAAGTTTGGCCACGATTCTTTATTCGCAGTAGCTGAAGTTATCTTAACATTTGTCATCGCAATTCCTGTGCAGGCAACTGTTTTACTGCAAGAAAAATTCATAGCCACATTTGTTGATGACGTTCCGTGGATGTTTCTATACTTGACATCCTGTATTTTCACTGCAGATGGCTGCACATAACATAGATTCAACTTGCTCTCGACTTTGGAGAAAATTTTTACAAGATAAACACAACAAATAATGGACCTTGGTTCGGATCTAAAACCTACTGTAAAACATATGATAATTGCGTAGAGATTTTGTTCATCGTAGGTCGTGGATAATGTACCGTAACTCGCACTCAACTGTTGAAATCGCAGAGGAAGAGATTTATACCGACATTCATTGCCATTTGTTTTTCTCTGGTGTCATGATTGTCTTTGAATTCTGAGTTATTTCGGAGCAGCTGTTCTGAACATATCCAAAGCCATTATTGTATTATTGTGAATACTATTTCAATATTTTACGTATATTTACTCCGAAAGATGTATATCTATTGGAGATGGGCACAATTAATGTTCTTTTAATTTTAAATTTTAATCTAATGGTTATGCATTAAAGATGCTGGCATATTCTTAGTCGTTTCCAAAATCAATGAGTCAGATTTATTGTTGATAACTTATTTGCATTTATAAATGCATCCGTCCACCTATTTTCATTTTTTAATTTACCTAATCATATTAAAAAATTACTATATGCCAAGTTTAAATAATTAACTTTTGAAATTCTTCAACTATTCAATTTCTTCATGCATAAGCCAGGCATTTTTATTACTGAGTTTTTTTAACATAGCTTTTATGTTTTTTTTGGACGGTAAGTCAGTGTTTGTTAGCGGCTGTGCTAATTTAAAGACGGTCAACTAGATACCATTTAAAGACGGTCAACTAGATACCATTTGGATATTCTGTTTACTTATATTTTAAAGACGGTCAACTAGTACACAGAGTAAATGAATAGAAAAATGAGGAGCGGAGTAATGGTGTAAAATAGAAGGAACAAATGAAGCATTTATACCATTTCCCTGATTTTATTTCATAAACATTATCATATTTTTTCTTACTAATAAAAAAAGGTCCTCGGATCTAGCAAGATAGTTAAAACTTTATATTTTCCCAAAACTGTTTTTATTAAAATAAAACAATTTGGATACCTTTATTCAACTTTAACAAACAATGAAAAAATTAAATTTCTTAATTAGTCCATTGGCAGGTTCAAATTCAATCGGACAGTTTTTCATCCCATCTGGAGCAACAAGACAACAAAACAAACAAACAGCCATGCAGCTATTAGCGCAACAATTAATAGAACAGTATTCCAAGTGGTGTGAACAAATACAGATGTTAACTTAAATTGTAAGACAATGTTATATTAATGTTATTTCGGACTTCTGTTATGTTCATGATCAATTGAGATGAGAGACACATTATAAGCAAGCATGTGTAATCATTGACTTCAAATGAACGTTATTTAATCTCGAGTTGTTTTCAAAATAGTTCCGGAAGAAATCTCAGTTTTCTTTCTACAAACCCTTCCAAACTGCACCCGTCAATCATAAAATATAACATTAATTTACTGTGGGTAGAATCAAAACCTTTTGGAACCCAAAAACCAAACTTTGTCTTCTCAGATGCCGTTTCAGAAACTTTGCCTTCTCAGATGCCCGTTTCAGAAAGTATTTACGTTTTTGCAGTGCAACTGCCTATGTTACATCGCAACAACTTTCTCGGCAGGGACTTGTTGCTCTGCAACCGGCCTTGTTAACAAGTGAAAAGCAAATTGCATTTTTTTTTGAAGTTATAGACAACAAATGCATTCTATAGTTTTCTTTACATAGAGAAAATTGTTAACAAGTGAAAAGAAAATTGCATTTTTTTTTTTTGAAGTTATAGACAACAAATGCATTCTATAGTTTTCTTTACGTAGAGAAAATTGGTGTGAGGTAGAGCCGAGATTTACATGATCCTATGACATGATATCTCTAAGAATTCCAAGCTCCAAGTTACAATTATGGAGTTCTTCATCTACTTTCATGATAGCTCTAGGAATTCCAAGCTCCAAGTTACAACTATGGAGTTCTTCATCTACTTTCATGATAGCTCTAGGAATTCCAAGCTCCAAGTTACAACTATGGACTTTTTATTTGTCCGTGTATGTTTGTCTCATAAGCCTACCTTCTTTCATTGTTTTTTCTTAAACATACAGAGCTGGAAAAATAATTAAGCTAGGATAATAGGTGTCAAATGATATATTGTTATATTTGATACATTTAAAATAAGCCCAAAGAAAATCATTGCCAAAAATGAAATTTATGATACAATAAAATATTTGACTCCTAAATTACATTGTTTTATCTTATCTTTTCATAAGATTGACAACCTAGGCCAAGTGGTGTACGAAGGACATATAAAAATCTGCATTCAAACATTTGAACAGTTAATAATATAAAGACTGTTAAGTCATTTCAATTGATATTTTACTTTCATATTAACCGGTGGTTTCTTTTTGCACATGGATTATGGACCGTTCGTATTATTTTATCCTTCCATAACACATATATAACTGTCATGTTCATTTCTTTTGACAATGTATCGTAAAAAAATTAATTTTGTTTCATAATAACATTGATATGTTATTTTCAAACAAGCATGATGATCCATTTTGACTCTTGCTATCCTTTGTTCTTAGCAAGATTTCGACAATCAATGATTAGGCATACCATCATATTGATTCCATGCTGTCCATCTACTATTTTTTTCTCATGATATATAAATATTATGTTGCTTTAATACAAACATAATTTAACAGTTATTCGTTATATCTTAACGCTCAATGAACTCATATATGCAGTTATGTTGTAGCTTTCTAAAAGGAAAACAGCAACAAGTCCTAGAGGTAGGCCTTTGACTCTAACAAGTCTAATGTTTGGTGTGATTTTTGAGTAGACTCTTAAAGGGGGGAAGGGAGAATTAGCTAAACAAGGTTATTGTTTTTACTAGTTTTTTATTTTTTTAATTCGGTGATTTTTTACCTCCAAAAGCGAGTTTTTTATTTTTTTAAGCGATTCTAAAAGAGAGAAGGGAGAGTTAGTGAAACTAGGTTATTGTTTCAACTAGTATATAGCTAATCTAGTAAACCATTAAGCCGCCTCTATGTAAACAATGTAATGGTGACTACCTGCATTGTTTCTCTGGTGCTGTGAAGTTTCGAGGCAAAAACTGAGAAGTACATGAAAACCTATCTCACTGCACAGTAGCTCAACATTTCTTTGGTGTGGGCGGGCCTACTTAGATCAACATTTCTTTGGTGTGGGTGGGCCTATTTCTTTGGTGTGGACGGGCCTATTTGTTACAGAGATGCTCAATCTCCTTAACAACGGTCGCCATCAGAATATGTCAATATTTTTACTAGAATACTCTCTCTGATGCCAAGAAATGCATACCTAAAAGTAGCTAGCCGAGCAATATTGTATTGGACGAGTTATCTTTCTACCGAATTCCCAGTCCGGATCATGGCTATCCATTGTCCCATAACTGGCAAGGAAGCAACTTATGTTATTGTTTATGTTGTTTTCTGCAGGAAACCATTATAAGAAACATTCAATCAGTCCATTGCATGGTGAGCAGAGACGATAAGTTTGGATTTGAAATTGTCTTGCCCAGATTTTGTTTGTTTAAATGCGAGTTTCACTGCATATTTTCATTTATACGATCAGTATTTGAAATTATCTAGTATTTAAATTAGTTTTATTATAGCAGTAGACTCTTTAAGATCTACAGGCTTTCCTTGAGTTTCACCAGGTACAGGTTAGCATGCTTTCCTGGCCTTCCACAACCCCAAATAAGTCTTTGTGTACCAAAGAAATTTGTTGTCATGAATTTTGGTAGAATCCAGTATCATCAAGTTGTTCCACAAGCCTATGAGAGTCTGCAACAACGACTCTGCCCTCTTGTTATCTTCAAAATCTTGGAAGAATATCTACTTTACTGCTCTTAACTCAATCAGATTATTTTGATCTATCCCCAACAAAAAAATTGACAAGCTATGAATCCAATGGAAAGCATGTCCTCCACTGCCTTAAAGAGTTAAATCTAAAGGTGTAGATTGCTACATCCAACACCTAACCTTCAAGCCACACTTTGGCTCTGGTATCTTGTCCACCTAAATATTGACCTGTTGTAATAACTTGAAGAAAAATGGATAAACAACTTAGAAATCAACAATAAAAACTAACTCCCTCCAGTTTATCAAAATACCAATTGGTTATGAGTATTTAAGACGGGAAAACATATTTACATGATGTATGTTTGCTCTATTTGTATTTTCCCTTGAAACTGGATGAAAATTCCTAAACACGGAATAATAGTATGCAATGATTTATGTAAAGATTCGTCTAAAAAATGGTGTTACAAACAGTATACCCGTGAACGAGAAAGATGCGAGTCTAAAATTTCTGGACGAGCATACTCTTTAAATTTCATTTCAATCCAATCCAACCACCAAAAATGGAGAAACCACAAGCACAATAAGCAGGAATGAAAGGACCAGGAGATAAGCTTCTGTATCGATGAAGATGTAAAAATCAAAGTGCTCTCTGGAACACAGTGATGAGACTTGGCCTAGTAAATCTCATACTAAAATCTACCACAATTTTGTACTATATAGAGAGAGAGCATCATGTACAGTTCAGCAATCTCCTCTTGTTACTTGCATTCCTCCTTGTTTATGAGTATTTGCATTGTTGGTTAATGTAATCATTTCATAGAGGGTGGATGATTCCAAAAAATGAAAAAGCATGTAGAGATCATATATAGGTGTACCAGATTTGGGAACATGTTTCTGAGAGGAGCCATGCGGTTTTGACCCCCATAGACTTGTAGAGAAGCTACATATATATGTGTCTCCTTAGAAATTTTATAAACTTTGAAAATTTATTGATGTGAATAACAATACAAGGAAGAATATAAAAATAAAGTTAAAACTATAGAAAAAAAAATGAAATTTCTAATTTTATTTATCTAACAAACAATTTAAAAAATAATATTATGGTAACTTAAATATCAAGTGGAAAAAGTAAAGACGTGTTTTACCATTTAATCATCTGAAATCTAACAAATGCTAGTTATCATGGAAGTGAAGCTAAATAGTCTAGCATTTTCTAATGTGAGAATTATTTACTCTTCTTTCTTTGATTATTGCTAAATAATCTAAATTCCTCTTCCTTCTTTCTTTGATTATTGCTAAATAATCTAAATTCTACAGTAGTTGGAAATTTTTTTAAATGTTTTGATTTGTTATATTAAAATAACTACAATTTTAAATTCATTTACAAGATATATAGTTATTTAGTCATCATGTCTCCAATGCACTTTATGCAGAGGAATTTTCTTATATAATCTAAAACATTTATGGAATAATTGTGCTTGAACATGATGCTTTCTCTCATAACATATATATTCTTTGCTTCTGCTATTCTAGTAATTTCTTTTGGAGAAAAACTGGACAGAAACACAAGTAAATTGATTTGTTTTATGCCTCTCTCTAATTTGAGTTTCTCTTTCTGATCATGACTAAGCAGTAGAAATATGAGAAGGGGATAATTTTCACGATCTAATGGTATTTACTAACCTTATGAGTTTGATGCAGTAGATTAAGCCATTGATTCAGCCATTGACGCAGTAGCTACAGTAGTTGTGGCATGGCTGAAAGAAAGGATACCGGGACTACGAGTTAGATAATAATGACTCATTAAGGATTCCTAGAGTTTCTAGAGTTTAGGGATTATGTTGGGGGTAGCTGGAGGAGGTTGAGATATTCCCTCAACTTCTCCTACAATAAGTGGAATAAGTGGAATAAGTTGGATCTCACTCCAACTATTTATGTACGTATTGTATCTGAGTTTATGTGTGTAATAATAGAAACTGGTTTTCTGTTTTAGATTAATTCTTCCAATTCTCAACATGGTATCAGAGCTTCGCTGAGTTTAATCCCTCACGGGAGTACCTAGGAAGATGAAATACATATGATTCTAATCTTTTTTACATATGTAGGATTTTTGTAGTGATTATCCGGAAAAAAAAATAAAAAATTATGCAAGTTTATTTTTATTTTGCTCGTGTGAATTTTTTAGTGGTTTTGTGCGAATCATTTGTGAAATCTATTTGAATTCGATTAAAGGGAGTGCATGCGATTACAGTCACAGTCGCCTATGTGAACCGTGAGTCTATTCGCCAGCAAGAGGAGTCACAAGTTCTCGCTGCGTGAAGACTGGGATCCAGGCGCACGTCACAGCCGTCATCTGCAACGAAGAGCGATCGTTGTACAAGATGAGCAACAATCACGAGTGGAGGAAATCGAGCATAACCACGAGAGATATAGAACAGGTGGAAGCAGTCAGATCTGCTCATTTTTTGGCATTAAGATCTCTGTAAATCTCTTTGTTGAATGTATTCAAGGGAATGAAATTATAGAATGTTCTGTCAACGTTGCCATTCCTAGCAGGCGAAGGTTGGTCTCAGGTTCTCTTGTTCAATGATTGATGCTGAGTTGAAAGACATGCACAGTTCATCGATTATATATGTTTGCATGAGGTTTTTAGCCCTTGTGGAAAAATTGTGGAATCCTATATGCTTGGGGAAAATTAATCCTTATGGCCACAATCGTTTCCTTATCTACTACAATATCTATCAGCCTTATGGAGATGCGGATTACATCGCATTCAGTTTTGAAAATGTGAATCAAAACCTGAAATCAGTTGAATGGCAGCTATAGATCGATGTTTGAAGTTCATTGTTTTATAGAGTTATTGTTTATGTATGTTAGAAATATATTGTAAAATTTTTTTATTCTTGTTGTTTTTCGGTGCTCCAAGATCATCAGTTTCGTGTTATCTTTGTATTGTTGAGTGTAAAATGTCATTTTGTAAGATCGATTACTGAATGTTTCAGTATGGAGACTATTCTTCGGGGTAGTTTAGAATATTTGATCCTACAAATGCTTCAAAGATGGTCGGAAGCAGTTTTATGCTGGATGAATTGGTAGCTCGAAGATGATGGAGAGAAAGAGCGTGTCTATGAAGTTCAGAGATGGGTGTAACTGCGTATGAGGATCAGTCAGACAGTTTGTGTTGTAACCTTTTGTTATGTTGTGTAATGTAGTCATTAAGGGGGGCAGTTAGATAATAATGACTCATTAAGGATTCCTAGAGTTTAGGGATTATGTTGGGGGTAGCTGGAGGAGGTTGAGATATTCCCTCAACTTCTCCCACAATAAGTGGAATAAGTTGGATCTCACTCCAACTATTTATGTACGTATTATATCTGAGTTTATGTGTGTAATAATAGAAACTGGTTTTCTGTTTTAGATTAATTCTTCCAATTCTCAACACTATGAGCAATAGGTCCAATTATAACAGCTAAGGTGACAAAGTCCATTTTGCAGATATTTGTGCAGACATTATAGTTATTATAGCACTTGCAAGGGACATGAAACTGACCAAGTGCTCAAAGACACGACTTCCCAGCACTTTGCAAGTGCCAAGTGCCACTGTGAGACGCCACCACTAGACATTTCAAAGGGGTTATGGACTTTATGCGTCCAAAGACATTTAATGTTTGGGAATTAATGCTAAGTTGAAACTTAGCATTAATTAGCTTTGTTTGTTGCATATCCAGTTTATTTAGTTTTATCCCTTCATTTATTTATGTTTCAGAAGCCTCCTACCTCAATATGAGGCCAAATAAGAGGTCAAATATAAAACCTTGGATAAACTAATGAAATACCACTTCAAAAATGCACGAATTACCCAAAACTTTATATTAAAACATGAAAAGTCCATCAGTTCCTGTGCATGAATAATAGAAATGAAAAATTTAACTGTTTACTAATAGTCCCCATGCCCGAAGGGCAAGGACTAATAATAGAATACAATAGATTACCTTGCATCTGCACTTATGATGCAAAGTTTTAAAAGAACTCCAATGGAATTCTTGAGGCACATAACGAACTTTAAAATGCATCCAAGTTACAGGTTTTATTGTTAAACAATATCTATTCTATTAGTGCAAGTTGTTATTATTACTTTTCCTACAAAATCCATGGCTTCCATAGTGTGGTTATGTTTTAAAGATTGCAGACCAATTATTCTGGAAGACATTATTTTATGGGATTTTGAAATATCCACAGGACAAGATATCAGTATCTCTTATTATTCAAGGTTTACAATCAAACTTACAATAAAACAAATGACTTTCGAGGCTTCATAGATATACAGTAGGATATATCGTTACATCAATTCAAGAACTACCATCGGTTTCAAAAATGTCAAACTACCTCCATTACATTTATAAATTTACTAAGGTAAACTTAGTTTTTACCATAACTTGATGTCATAATTCCGACAATATCCACCTTGAAAACAATTTACCTTACCCGATACCTTGCCCAAGACCATTCATCACCTCTTTTTCAATCCAAGAGAATCCACACTCGAGCATAGCTTCTCTAACAATAATATTTTTGTGAACATGTCTGCACAACTTGCTTTAGTATGGACCACTTGTGAGAAATCCCCCCTGTGGATAGGTTTAACTCCTATTTGATAGTGTTTCCTTTGATCCAAGACAGAAGGAAAACACAGACACTAACTTCCCCTCAAGACTAATGTATATGTTAATTAATGAAATCAAAAGAGAGAGAAAAAGAGGAAAAGGTAGATGGCTTACCTTTTTCCTATAGGTTGTCATTGCTTCTCCAACTGTTGAACTTGATCTCCAAGCTCCTGATGTAGAAGTATCCCTCCTATAAGAGACAAGAAAATCCTCTTCTGCTACTATATATCATTAGATGAAAGTAGATTTATCTATGTTGGACTTAAACAAGACAAAGATAAACATTCATGAAATGAAAAATGTAGACATTAAGAAAAATAGTCCAAGTTATATATTAAAAGTGGAAATAAATGGAAGATATACAACCTCAATGACGATGTTGTAACAATTCCTCCAAGGTCTCTTTTTTCTAGCCCCTTCGTTCCACAAGACTATAGGTATGATGCTATGAACTATTTCCTCACAAGATCAAATGTTTGATATTCATAAGTTCCCCCCTTTTCACCTTAGAATTCCCTCATTATATAGGAGTTGGAGGCTTAACCACCATGGAGAAGATTACTCACTAGATCCACTAAATGGGGATCTCCAAGATTTTTAGGGAGAAAATATGTCTCAATTATTTTAGGGAGGAAATATCTCTCAAGATACATGAAACTAGGATATTGGTTTGATAAAATCTCTCAACCATCCATGAGACTCTTAGCTTTTCCTTGAGATTAGGAAACTAGATGTGAGGTGGATTATCACACTAAATTAATTTCTTTTTTTGAATAAAAATGAATAATACATGTGCACATAGTATTTTGACCTTCATATGACAAATTTCTCCCCCAACATGTCTAGGGATCTGTTGTGGGGTATTCTACCCTACGAACTAATAAGCTAGGGCTCTAAACTTATACGCAGATCATGACCCTTAAGATTTAACTTTTAACCTTCTACCCAAAATCTCAACCCCTTTTCAAGCAAACATGGGAAGAATCGACTCACCTTTTTAACGATGATTGAAGTAGATCCTCCGTTGAGCCTTCTATTTCCTCGCTGTTGCTGCCCCTTCTACAAAGCTTCCTGCAATCAAGGTAAGACTACACATGCATGCTACTAATCTACTAGAGGGTTAGGAATAACACATAAATCAAATAACATAGATGAGATTCATCAACTTGGGACGGGAAAAGCATCTTTTTCATTAGTCTCAAAATGAATCACTTACAATGAGTTCTGAGACTGGCCACCGTTCCTCGATCCTGATCCTGGGCTCCTCCTCTTCTTTTGTCCTCCAACTG
>ML781900.1:423662-434545 GCA_009831015.1 Picea engelmannii | reverse complement strand
GAAGGAACATGTTCAAAATATTGAAGGCTTCAATCTAGACAAGGAGATCCATATGGTTTTTAGGCATAAGGAGGAACCCCATTTATCACATCCCAAAATAAAGGAGGCAACCTTCATTGATAGGATCCAAATTAAAGGAAGTGCTAAGAAGAAGCTGCCAAAAACAAGAAGTAGATAGGAAAAGACCAAAAAGAAGAAATGCATGAAAGGGACCATGGATATGAACAAATATTAGAAATCAAATGCACTGAGTAGAAGATTCCTATCACTAATGAGAAGGAGACCTCTTTCCGAAAGAGACTTGCTTTTCATAAAACAAGGAAAGATGAGAGCATTGTTTTTTATTCTAGTAGTTTGACCTCTTCTAAAAATTATGGCATTGATTATATACCTAGCACTAATAATAAGTATCACTTCATATAAATGGTGATGAAGAATGAAGGAGGTCAAGTTGTAATTGAGGAGGTGTTGGAAGTTGTACCAACCCTTTTTGAAGCGTCGTTATTATAGCAAACTTGTCGCAACATCCGTTAAATGCAACATATTTATAGATTTTGTAACTTCGCTATTCCGACATAAAAAAGTCCTAAGTGATCGTTGGTATTTTGACTTGGTGAACATACTAAGGTGACCGTTGGAGGGGAAAACCTAGTTTCCAAAACGTCGCAATTGCGACATACATCTTCACAAATGTCACAATTGTGACATACATCTTCACAAATGTGGCAAGAGCGACGTTCCAGTGGAAAATGTGGAAAGAGAGACGTTCCAGTGGAAAACGTGGCAAGAGCGACATTAACGTGGAAAGAGAGACGTCAACGTGGAAAGACCGACATTATCGGGCAACATGAATTTTTTATCTTATAAATTTCCTCTATTTTGCGACAATATGGACAATTTTGTCCATAACGCCGCAAATAAACGTCGGAATTTGACCCAAATGCAGTAGTGATAGATGATTGGTCACCAACACAAGCTGAGGGGAACCCATATCTTGCCAAGTAGTTGAGGATATAATGCTCACAAAATCACCTTCATCAACAATATTTCCATGTATTGTGATCTTATCCCAAACCTACATGATAATTTGGAATTGTAGGTAGGAAGGAAGGCGAGGCTCCGTCATACTTTTCCTATCAAAGGAAATGACCTTAGTATTTGGAGGGGGTTTATTGATATGGGTGAAATCCCCCCTTGTTTAGAGGAATATGAAGAGAAAAGAAAGACCTAAGCGGTATCAACTTCACTCTCCAAGGGAAGAGTGGGATCGATCGAGGATTGTATTGAATCAGACACTTTTTTAACTTCACTCTCCAAGCGGAGAGAGGTATTGATCAAGGATGGAATTAGACAAACCACTTCATCAACCAATGGTTGGTTGGGAGAAGGTTCACGGGAAGCAACTCGAGGTTGTTTCTCGGAAATATCAATGTATTCCAACAATTGGAAAGATTCATCTATACGAGGGAAAATATAAGTGTGGTGCATTTACCCACATAACCAGCAAGGAATATTGACTTGACCCCTTTTTCCCCAACCTGATGATTATTGGTTGAAGGATTGTCACTAGCATGACCTGCAACGGTTGGAAACATGGGTTGTTGAGAAACTTGAGACCACACTTCTAAATCATTTGGAATACTAGGGAAATCCTTAAGAAGGTGGTCACCCTTACAAACCTTGCAAGGGAATTTTTTCTTGCAACGTGTGTTGGTAGACTTGTCAATATCATAAACACTCCCAACATGATTATCAGTGGATTGTTGATTTCCCCCTTGATTATTTTTCTTCTTCTTGTTCTTCATTTTCTTCTCTTCTAAGCCTCTTGGTTAATAGAATTAAGACTTTCACCATGAGAAAAATAATAAAGAGAAGAAGACATGACCGGAGAAGAAGGCTCAACATGAGGTTGATGTTCTTGGGGTGGAGGGATTGCATTCGAAACACAAAGAGCATTCGGGATCACCGGAGTGAAAAAAAACCATATCGGAAATCCTATATTGAATCCAACAAGACTCAATATGGAAATGTAAGGAGGACCAACATTTCCAAAAGAATGAAAAACATAAGGTTCCTTGTGAAAAGGGTTTCCTTGGTTGGTAGTCCTAGAAAATGTTTCCATAGACACAGAGTCAACCTAAGGTCGCGAAGTCAAAGAGAACACTCTACCAAAGTCCCTATAATATAAGAGAAATAAAAAAAATCCCTTGTAACAGGGAAAAAATGAAGTAAGGATATTCCAGAGACAAGAGACGAGGCCCTCAACGAAGATATGAGAAATAGTTACACCAACCTCCACGTAACATCCCTTCTCGGTGCAAGAAATCCTTGCTTCGTGAGGTCACCCTTCAAGGGTACTGAAAGTGTGATATGACATATATCTCAGGTACCAGGGGGAACCCCCCACAATCACCTATGTAGATACATAGAAAAGGTTACTAGGGTTACCAACTCGCAGTTGGACTTCGGGGGGTACAATTGACAATCAGGATCGAACGTATGGGAAAGTTAACGAAGTTTGAAGATCTTCGAGAGGAATGGAAAAACGTGGACCGATACTACTCCTAAGGACCTCGAAGATATTTGATATTCATGAAGCAACGATACTAACTGAACCAGTAACACTTAAGAAAAACCCCCAATATAATCTCTTTCCACTAAGATTGGTCAATCTTTGGAGGAGTAATATTCTCTTCTCTTGCGCATGTGGCCTCATTTTTATCCCCTATGTTATACGAGGTTCCTATCTATGCCTATATGATAGTTGTACTATGTCACTCTTTAGTTTTCTACAATCTTTTTTCAGTCGCCTTAGAGAATTTACTCTCCACCCTACAACCAAGACCCTAAAATCCTAGACTTGTTGATTTAAAAAAAAAAAAAGTGTCTAATTGATTTTAGATTATGTATGTGTTCCTGTTATGGTTTTTGATACTCAAAAGGGTAAGTGGAAGTGAAATTTTATGGATTTATCACACTGACTCCGAAAATACTTCCAAAGAAAAAATGAATGGAATGCAATATTTAGTTTCGATGAAGCCTATCTACAGAAAGGAGCAAGAGGTTTCAAGCAAAGAAACAAGTGTAACATTCAATGCAAGAAACATGAACTTCTCTTTGAATGCAATTCTTTGGTGTATGAGTCAAAGAAATTATAGGATACACAACTAATGCCCCCCGCCGTCGACCATGAGGGGGAATTTATTTTCAAAATGCAAGCTCAAAAATACTCCAACCACTAACTAGAATGCACGATTTATTGTTTGTTTTTAAATGTCATGAAATGATTTCAAATGTAATGTTTTTTTCTTCCTTACTTTCAATGAAATATTCCAATGTCGAGGAAAAGGATTACGAAGCAAAAATCCCAACAAAACATGCATTCAAGCAAGAATTGAAAGAATGCAAGTGAAAGAATGCTTCCAACAAAAGTTCAAACAAGAACCAAAATATTTAAAAAGAGAAGGGAAATCACTTTTTGAAAACCTCAAAAGAAAATACGAATAATCAATATAAATTCACAACAAGGCGAAATATTTTAGTACTAACAAATAAGAAACTCAACAAAAAAGCGACAAAAACGTATAGGAATATCCTCAAGGGATAAAAAAAAATCCCAAAAGAAAAGAGAAAGAAACTCAATATCCAATATTGATGCAACCTATACAATCTCCAAATTATTGAAAAGCATTCTGAAATAATCAAGTGAAACACTTGGAAATTTTTGGAATGGAAATGAAAGAAGTTTGAAAGCTTGCAAATAACAAAGATCAAACTGCTTACAATAAATACTATGCAAAGGATCAAGTTAACCTTGACAACTATGAACCCTTCATAATTTGATACGTGATAATATTTTGAAAGAGGCCAAAAATGTGATAAACACAAACCTTCAAATCAACTGAAGAGGCAAATATTTGAATAAAAAATTCTAAGAAACAAAGGAAAAAGAGGATTGAAAGTGACTTAAGAAGGAGTTCAATGCTTCCCAAGAAACTAATAGTGAGTGTTGATTAGGATATCAACGCTCCCCAAGAGGATGAAAAAGGGCATTGAAAATGATATCAACGCTCTGCATGAGACTATAGAGGAGTGGTGATGTCTGCAAATGATCAAACAAACAAAAAACTTTGTCCAGATTTTAAAAAGAACATGTTACTGACTCATGAAACTTCTGAATAATGATGAGGGAGGGGAAAGAGTTCAAAGAAACATCATACAAACCAAAATCAAGCAACAATCAAAATCAAAAGGCTAAAAAATGAGGAATCAAGTCCCCAGTGGAGGCACAAATTTTATATTGTATGAAATCCCTCCTGAAGACACGTTGAACTCCCCTTGGATCGGGTTTCCTTCGATCCAAGACAGAAGAAAAATAAACGGACACTAAATTCCCCTTATGACTAATTTATATGTTCATTAATGAAATCAGAAGAGAGAGAGAGAAAGAGGAAAAGCTAGATGGATCACCTTTTTCCTATAGGTTGTCATCGTTGCTCCAATTGTTGAACTTGATCTCCAATCTCTTGATGTGGATGTAACCCTCCTGCAAGAGACAACAAAATCCTCTTCTACTACTATATATCATTAGACAGAAGTATATTTATCCATGTTGGACTTAAGCAAGACAAAGATAATCATTCATGAAATGAACAATGTAGACATTAAGAGAAATAGGCCAATTTATATATTAAAAGTGGAAAGAAGTGGAGGATTTACAACCTCAATGACGATACTTCAACAATTCCTCCAAACTCTCCTTTCTCCAGCCCCTTCGTGCCAAAATACTATACTTATAATGTTATGAACTACTTCCTCACAAGATCAAAGGTTTGATATTCCCAAGTTCCTTGATTTTCACCTTATAATACCGTCATTATATGGGAGTTGGAGGCTTAACCACCATGGAGAATATCACTCACTAGATCGACTAAATTGGGATCTCCAAGATTTTTAGGGAGAAAATATCTCTCAATGATTTTAGGGAGGAAATATCTCTCAAGATCCATCAAATTAGGATATTGGTTGGAGAAAATATCTCAACCATCCATGAGACTCTCAACTTCTCCTTGATATTAGGAAACTAGATGTGAGGTGGATTCTCACACAAAATTAATTTCCTTTTTTCAATAAAAAATAATAATACATGTCCACATATTATTTTGACCTTCATATGATAAATTTATTCCCCAACATGTCTAGGTATCATGAGAAACACTCCCTCACTTAAGTGTGACAAATAGGTGTGTAACACCACTCCACCTCCATCAGTAACCTATCTTTCAAAATGATGCATTGTCGCATTTTGATACTTTGGATGATTAGTGAAATAAACAATGATTCAACCACCACATAACACCATATCTTGTACTTTTCCAAACTTACTCAATAGATCCTTGCATTCATGCGAGACATAACATGTGGTAGGTCTCCTCTTGTTCAATTCTCCTGAATCAACATAACCGCGGACAAAATCATGCAACCATTGTAGGAGATACTTATGCTTCTTTACTTCTAATATACCGAACCACTCATTTCCATGTTCTTCACCTGGTTTTTCCATATGTCCATTGAAAAAACCAATTTCATGTAAAATATTTAAACATTTCATCGCAAACATCAATCTTCCTACTATGTTAGCATGTGGTACACGAGACATAACCTTTTCTTCCTTACTACCAGGACATAAAATTGAAGAAATATTACAATGAAAAATGAAATGGATGCTTACCAGTTTCACAATATTCATACTAAACCACATCAATATTTCCTCCATAGACTTTTGTTGTGATAACCACAACTTACCATTTTTCCCATCTTTGTGTACTCCTATGCCCAACAATTGTTTTGTTTCTCCTAGATCCTTCATCTGAAACATCCTGGTCAACTGAGCCTCTAACCTGGTAATCTTAAACATGCTTTGTCTTGCAATAAACATATCATCAACATATAATACTAATAAATTGAATTTACCATTTTTCAAACTTTCAAAGTAAACACAATGGTTATATTCACTTCTTAAGAAATTTAGGTTCACCTTGAAAGAATCTAGCATATTGTAAAATTTGTTGCGTACCTTTAGACCATACAATGATTCCTTGAGTTTGCAAACACATCTCCCTTTGTGATCCTCAACGACTACTAATTGTTCTATGTACATATCTCTTCTAGTGATAATTTTGTTGGAAATAGGATCCCACAATCTCCCTCAACTCCATCACTGTAGCCAACAAAGATAAAAAAAAATTGCAGAAATTCAAAGATTGAAAGTCTGAAAATAACTTATAACTTCCTAGTACCTGCACCCCTAGCCATTTCTTGTTCATATGGACCAATTGTTGATGCAATTAACAAGAAAGTGCACTTAATTTCTTAGATACCACCGCTACTTCACGAGTTTCAGTTTTTTCTTATAGCTTATATAGATTTTTTATTTGCATTTCCTTCATAACCATTAAACTTCCCTTGAACACTTACAATTCTCCACCTTGACGTGTAAATTTATGATCACCATAATCCAACACTCCTAGAGAAATTAAATTTTCTTTAGTTCAAGAACATGTCTAACATTAGTTAATTTCCTTATAATACCATCAAACATTTTGATTTTGACACTTCCAACCCAACAGTCTTACAAGAATTATTATTACCCATAAGAACAACTCCACCATCAAATTCTTGATAAGAAGTAAACCAACTTCTATTTGGGAAAATATGGTGTGAAGCACCAAAGTCAAAAAGACATTCTTCATGATATTCAAAGACATTTCTAATAGACAAGACTTCATCAATCATACTTGGACATGATTCAATCGGATCTGCCCCCATTTTGGAGTCGTCCTTGGACTCTTGCAACTTCCAACAATCATTTTTGAGTTGCCCAACTATGTTAGAGTACCAACATCTTCCCTTACCCTTTATTCGTGTTGAATTATTCTTGTATGTTCTACTCTAATCCTCTCCCATTTCTATGGATCAACCTCTAGCCACAAATGCTTCTATGCTTCTGGTGTGGAGGTTTCAATACTTGATTTTCTCCACACCTCCTCAAATAATAGAGCTCCAACAACATTATCAAATTCAAGTTCTTGAATTGTACTAAAGCTAATGGAAGTAACTAGATAATCCCAAGATTCAGGCAATGGACATAACAGTCTAATTGTCTTATCTTCATCATCGGGTTTAACATCCATACTATTCATCTGGCATATAGGAGTATTAAACACATTTAGATGATCTATGATTTTCTTACCTTCTCTCATTTTTAAAATATAAAGTTTCATTTTCAAGTACATATTATTCGTAAAAGACTTCATCACATAAAGTCTTTCCATCTTGCTCCCTAAGTATGTTGTCGTTTCTTCTCCAATAATGTCAAGACATCATCGACAAGACATAACTGAATTATGCTAAGGGCTATGGCATCCTGGTCTTCCCACTCTTTATCAGTCATAGATGTGGGTTTTGTCCTCTTTCCATTTAATGCTTTATACAACCCTTGGTGTACTAACAAATCTCGAGATTTTAAGTTTTCACTATTCGAAATTATTTTTATCATTAAATTTCTCCCTTGAATTTAGCATTTGTCACCTTTAACATTAATTCTAGAGTTTAGACACATACTCACTTCAAATTATTATTATTATTATTATTTTATTTATTATCTCACACTATTAAACTTATATAAACCTTTCTTTTTCTAATCCAATATTTTCTACAAAACAAACAAGGGCTTGAAAAAATTTAAAAAAAATAAAAATTGTTTTTCTTCCTTAAATTTTTTTTTTGTTGGTACCTTTTACCAAATTTATTTCGACATATACCTCCAGATTTATCTTCGACACGAAACCCCGCGACATTTACTTCATGGCCTGCTCTACTCTCCTTTTGATGGCTTCGACACTACACCAACAAAAAACCTTGTCGGCCTTCAGCTCAGAACCTCCTCTACAATTGAACAGCTCAGGACTTCCTCTACAATTGAACGATTGGACTATTCAAGAACCCACCAGAAAACCCTCGTCGGCCTTCACCTCACAGTCTTTTTTGCAAACGGATGGTCAGACTTTTTTTCAGAACCCATCAATGTTTATTTTCTCTACACCGACATAAGTCATGCCACTAAACTCTGCTAGACATCCACTCAGCACAAAACTCTGCACGGATAGGAGTCGCACAACAAAACTCTGCTAGATTTCGAATCGACACAAAACTCTTGACTCGGTTTCTCTTTCCTCTGTGCGCGGAAAAAACCAGCAGCAAAAAACCGTCGACTTGGTTTCTCTTTCCTTTGTGCATGGAAAAAATGAGAACGAGAAAACCCTCGACTTGGTTTCTCTTTCCTCTTTGCACAGAAAAAACGAACACCAGAAAACTCTCGAGGACAGAATTTCGTCTTCGGCTCCTTTGACTAGTAAATTTGAAACTCTGACAGACCTTCTTCCCCTTCACTCTGATGCCCACTTGTTGGTATTCAATATCATGAACATGACAATAAAATTGCAAAAAGAATGACAAGAAGAAAAATAACTAACTCAAATAACACACAAAATTTATGTGATAAAACCCCGACGGTATGTCAAGCGTGTGTCAGGAAACATTCATGGAGAAGGTATTGATATCTCTTATTATTCAAGGCTTACAATCAAGCTTACAACAATACAAATTCCTCTAGGGGCTTCATAGATAGTCAAGCTGAACCATCCACTTCCACCTGGGAAGCCAAACGATTTGAGATACAAATGGAATGTTGTTGACTTTAACCGTTTTATTCCATTCGATTTCTGTTTCTGTCCATTTACTTATGTTGAAGTTTTCTTCCTTTTGCGTGTATCGCAATGGTTTTTTAAATCCAAACATTTCACTGTGAAACAGTAAGAAAACTAATTTGGTTTTCCGTTGGTTATGGGGATCCTGTTACACATAGGCAGGTTGCAGATATCCATTGTTTTTGAGCTTGTGCTTCGTGATTGGTCTTTGTCAAACCCTAAGTGTCTTCACGAATTAGGATTTGTTCTTGTGCAAGACACTATATAGCATTTTAAGCACAATTACCTTGATATTTTATTTTAAGCAAACGGAAGAGAGTTGGGTATTTTGTACATAATTTTTGAATGCAAACAAATTGAAAATAATTTCATAAGTGCGTACTCTTAAAACAACACATAAATTAAAAGGAATCATTTAATATTTTATATGAAGCAAATTCAAAATGATTTCTTTAATATAGTCTTACCCATTGGGGCACTTTGCACATAAATTTGGAATGTTGGTTGTCAAGATCTATCAAAAAGATTATAAAAAAATTGTCATGTTGAAATCTAAACGTTTTTTCACATATTGCAGTCGAGAATTGTGCAATTTGCAAGACCACACATTATGGATCTTTATAAGTTTTTTTTTTTTTACGAGTTTGGGGTTTCCATGCACCCTTATATTTATTAAATTTGATACTAGAAAGGTGCCAATCTTGGAGGTGTTCCACCTCGATGGTGTTAGAATTGTAAACGAGGAAAACATAATTCACAATGATAATTAACAATCACACATAGATAATAGACATTTATATACATGTATTTATATACATTTACAAGAAACTGAATAATAAATGCAATCCCTATTCATATTCTAACTTGTTCTATTTGGTTGTAACCAACAGAGAATGATAGGATCTAAATCTATTCTTGAGAATTCGTTGTCACCAAATCCCAACAATTTCCACCTTGACAACAATTAACCTGATACCTTGCTCATTCCTTTTCTTCATCACCTTTTATGCAAGCCAAGAGAAGCCAAGCACCACTGCAGCTTCTCTAATAAAATTGGTTTCATGATCTCGCCTGTGTGACTTGCACGAGTTTGGATTTTCTAAGGGGTCACTCCACCTCAACCATGTCTTCCACAACTTTGTTGTGAGACATATTTAGTGATAGATCTCTTTCTATCCAAAAAACCTGTAAAATATACATTACAATTATCACAGACCATCTTAGTGTAGCCATTATTTGTTCTTCTCAAATGTTGAAGCACCCATTTCACTACAACACCTGAATCTTTCACATTTCTGACAACATCATTAGCATGTGAAACATCTCTTCTTAACCATTTCATCACATACAACATACCTCCTACTGAACTTACACAAGACATAACCTTTTCTTCTTTATAGACAGACCCTATACTTGAAGAAAACTTATAATGGAAAACAAGAGGGATAAAAATTGGTTTTACAATGTTCATACTGAATTCCAACCATAGCTTACCATTACCATCTCTGTGTACTTCCATGCCCTTAATTTGTTTTTCTGCTCCTTGATCCCTCATCTGAATTATCATGTCCACCTGAATCAATTTCTTACTGATTTTATCCATACTCTGGCTTGCATCGAGCATATCATCAACAAAGAACATCAAGACTGTGAATGTACTATAAACTGTATAGTCATTCCTACCCTTTGAAAAATTCTGACTCACTATGAAGGATTCAAACATCTTGTATATTTGCCTGGGTACCAATAGGCCATACTGCAAGATACCAGATATATAAAATATGCTGAACATAAATGAAATGCTAGAAATGGCAGAATAACAGTAAAATATCCAGCATAATCTTCACATTACACAAAAAAGATTTAACAATAGCAATAAAAATAGCACTTTGATTCAATAAGCAATGTTCACATGCCTCTTCGAGGGGGAAACCTCCAATCGAGCAACGCTCTATTACAATAATCTCCAAGTTAGGGTTCTCATACCCTCAACCCTTATTTATACTAAATATGTCTATTAAGAGAAGCATCTAGAGGAAGATCCTTCTAGAAGCGGAAGCTTCTATTAGGTCTTCTTACATCCACCTTATTCTATTTTATTGAAAGGCCTTATTA
>ML781900.1:400804-423274 GCA_009831015.1 Picea engelmannii | reverse complement strand
TTGACCATCCATTTGGGGATGATAAGCTGAGCTGAGATGCAATTGTGTGCCTTGTAGCTTAAACAACTCTTGCCAAAAATTGCTTGTGAAAGTTGGGTCTCGATCGGAAACAATAGAGTGTGGCATGCCATGAATCTTGAAGACTTGGTCCATGAAATTTTGAGCCACCATGGATGTAGTAAATGGGTGGGGAAGAGGGAAAAAATGAGCATACTTGGAAAGGCGATCCACCACCAACATTATGATTGATTTATTCCCCAATTTGGGTAAGCCTGTAATAAAGTCCATAGAGATATCCTTCCAAATAGCAGGGGGAATTGGAAGTGGTTGGAGGGTGCCTGGAGATTTGACTGTTTCTCCCTTGTTGTGTTGACACACCTCACATTCAATGACAAACTTACGGATGTCCTGTTTCATACCATCCTAGAAAAAAGAACGTTTGACTCGGTCATATGTTTTGGTGAACCCTGAGTGCCTCGTTGTGGGTGTAGCATGAAGCTCAGAAAGCACCGTGGATTTGAGCTTGGATTGTTTACTTAAATACAAGCAACCTTTGTATCGAAGCTCATCCTAGAGCCAGGAGTACCCTAGGGGAGTCGGAGCCTTGTTATGCAGTTGCTAGATCAGATGCGAGATTTTGGGATCTTGAAGCCATTCCTGGCGCACAGCTTGGAGCCAATCAGGTATAATGAAGGAAAGAGAAAAAAGGGATCCTTCGTCTTCATATTTTGGGGACAGTGCATCCACCACAACATTGTCTTTGCCCTTCTTGTAAATGATCTCATAATCATATCCAAAGAGCTTAGTCACCCATTTTTGTTGTTCCTGGGAGGAAATGTGTTGTTCTAGAAAGTACTTGAGGCTTTGATGGTCTGTCTTAATTTGGAAGCATTGCCCCAAGAGATATGAATGCCACAACTCAACGGCATGCAGAATCGACAACATTTCTTTTTCATAAATGGGTTTGCCCAGATTCTTTTTAGACAGTTGCTTGCTAGTGAAGGCGAAAGGTCGACCCTCTTGCATAAGGACAACGCTGATTCCTTTCCCTGAGGCATCACATTCCAACACAAAGGTCTTTGTGAAGTTGGGAAGGGCCAGAATCAGAGTGGTGCACATGGTCGTCTTAAAGGTTTGAAATTGAAAAGCTTGAGTAGCTGCTGGAATCCAAGTGAAAGAGTTCTTTTTTAGGAAAGTCGTGAGAGGTGCTACAATCTTTTTGTAGTTCTTAAAGAACTTGCGATAATACCCTATGAGGCCCAAAAATCCACGCAAGCTTTTGAGAGTCTTTGGGTGCAGCCAATCTTGCATAGCTTCAATCTTTTTCGGGTCCACCCTGACGCCGTCCTTTCCCACCAGATGACCCAAGTATTCTACTTCTGAGGCACCAAAAGCACATTTGGACTGTTTCAGGAAAAGTTGGTGCTGAGAGAGTAGGCGGAGAACTTGATCCACATGAGTAAGATGGCCTATACAGGTTTTGCTATAGATGAGGATATCATCAAAGAAAAATAAGACAAAATGACGGAGAAAAGGGTGAAAGACATGGTTCATGAGGCTCTGGAAGGTGGAGGGGGCGTTACACAAACCAAAGGGCATGACCAAAAACTCATAGTGGCCCTCATGAGTGCGAAAGGTGGTCTTGGAAATGTCGGCCTCTTTCATACGTATCTAGTGATAGCCCGAGTGAAGATCAAGTTTGGTAAAGAATTGTGCGCCACTCAATTCATCCAGGAGGTCATCAATGACAGGAATGGGAAATTTGTCTTTGATGGTTAGTTTTTTTAGAGCACGCAAGTCAGGACACATTCTCCAAGAACCTTCTTTCTTCAGTACCATGACGACCAGAGAGGAGTAAGGGCTTGTACTAGGACAAATGACGCTGGCAATAAGGAGTTCCTGGACCATTTTTTCAATTTCATTTTTTTGTGCAAAGGGGTGGCGATATGGACGTATTTTGGGGGGAAGGCTTCCTGGGACAAGGGTAATGGAATGATCATGGACACCGCGGGAAGGAGGGATTCCTTGGGGAGTGGAAAATATGGTTTGATGTTTAGAACAGAGGGCTTGGAGGTCTTGGGGCACTGGTGGGGTCTTTGTGGCTTGTATGGCGTGGAGTTGGGCAATGACACCAGAATGACCTTTTTTGAGCATTTTTTCCATGCGATGAGAACTGATGACCTCAAGTGAACCAGCAGTGATGCCTTGAAATTTATATTGGTGGCCTCCTTGGTCGAATTTCATGGTTAAGTTTTGAAAATACATGAGAATGGGACCCAAAGTCCTTAGGCAGTCTGCACCCAACACAATGTTGCAACCACCCATGTTAATAGCAAACATATGAGATTTTAGGTGGTAGTCACCGATTTGGAGATGCACATTTTCACAATGCCCGCCACATTTCATAGAACCACCATTGGCAATCATGATTTGGAAATTGTTGACAACATGGATGTAGAAATGGGTTTCTTGGGCAATGCGGCAATGAATAAAATTGTGGGTGCTGCCACTATCAACCAGAATGATGCCCTTTCGGTGCTTGATGTAACTGATTAAATTGAGGGTTTGGGGGGCAGAGAAGTTGGTGAGAGCATTGAGGGAAATGATCGGTTCCACTTCGGGAGGGTCGGAGGGAGGGTTTATGTGAGTGATTTTTGGTGACTCGACCACAAGGGGAGTGTCAACATCCTCTTCCAGAATATCCTCAGAGATGGCCATAAAAAGATTTTGTTCCTTACATTTGTGGCCTGGGAAATATTTGTCATCGCAATTATAACAGATGCCTTTGAGTTGACGTTCATCCATTTTATCCCTGGTCAATTTTTGGACTTTTAATGGGTTGGAGGGAGTAGTGGGGTTTACTAATTTGGGGCGAGGGATAAAGGAAGGCTTACGGTTTTGAGAGGAAACAATTTTTTGTGCTTTTTTAGCTTTTTTGGTAGCCTCCACCCAAGTCATAGGTCAAGCCATGATGACATGGGCCTGAATCTCCTCCTTGAGGCCACTGATAAAACACTCTCGAAAGAAAGCATCAGTCATGCCCTCTGTTCGAAAAGCCAATCGCTCAAATGCTGCTATGAAGTCTTCTACTGTGCCTGATTGCTTCAATTTTGTCAAACGGCCCAAATGGTTGGTGTTAGTGTCAAAGCATTCATAAAGCTTAGCCACAAATTGGGTCCAAGAAATATACCCTTGACGGGAAGTTTTTCTCCATTGCCACCATTGCCAGCATTCTTGATCTAGATGGAGAACACCATACCGGAGTTTGGCCAAGTCATCTGTAATGTTGTAGAGAAAGAAATAATGTTCCATTTGGGTGACCCAACCAGTGGGGTTCGAGCCATCAAATTTGGTTACATCCACCCATGGAAGGTGTATGTCTCGTTGAAAGTGATGGGGTTGAAAGGAATGGGAAGAAGTTTCACCTTCAGTCTTTTTATGTGCATCAGGAAAAGATTCATCGGTAGGGATCTTGAGTTTGGTGCAGAGTGATGCAAAGATAGATTCAAGCTGGGTGGTCAGTTTGTGTTTGACTTCCACCATTGCGGACTGCACGACTACATTTATGGATGCATTTATGGATGCATCACGGGAGACAATAGTAGCACTGAGTTGTTGCACTTCTTGTTGGGTCTCGAGGAAACCAGATTGCAAGGTGTTGAAGAGAGACTCTAGTTCTTGGCTACGGGTATGGGCCATGAGGATGGGTGAACTGAAAAGGGAGCGGATGGGGTCAGAATTGTTTGCAGAAAAATGATATGGATGAATGTGATAAGGGAGAAGAGATGAATCTAATGGAATAGGTCTCAAATAATGGTGAAACAATTTCCAGACTTTTTTTTTTTTCTACAGCTGTGGGTTATACTTTGGTCTAAAGAATGCTGCAATGCTAAAATCCCCAAATTATGAACCAGAGAGAAATTTGTATTTACTTAGCAACCCAAACACATATGCACGACAATAGATCTTGACGGTTTAATTTGTTTATGTTTATGTTTATGTTCCCCAAGGGTTAGGTATTCAAGGGTTCTACAAACAAGGGTTTGCCCTGTGCTATAGCTCTCTGATATACGTGCGGGGTCCAACAGTAGTACTCGGTCCAATATCTCAGGGCACTAACTAAGGAGGATAGACCATACCCTTAGCTGTACTACTAGACTACCCAGGTACTAGAGAGTATCTTCCTGAGTGTTGTTCTCGGTGACACTATAGCAGTCCGACGGCCGATAGGTTTATCTAAAGAGGGCTTCAAGAAATCTAGGCCGATCCATACAAAGGTGTTGTCTTATGCGCTACCACTCGAAGGGGTACCAACAGGGGTTACAAGGGTGTCCAACAGATGTGCGCTTAAGAACCACTTGTATTTCCTGCGTGTATGAATCCCTCAACCGCGGGTTTATGCGCGTAACGACAAATCTCTGTGTCTTAAAGACGTCGGAATTCGTCTCTACCCTAGAAAAAAAAAATACCCACAATTTCTGCCAAGGAAAGTGCTCTGATACCACTTGAAAGATACCAGATATATAAAATATGCAGAACAGAAATGAAATTCTAGAAATCGCAGAATAACAGTAAAATATCTAGCATAATCTTCACAATACACAAAAAAGATATAACAATAGCAATAGAAATAACACTTTTATTCAGAAAGCAATGTTCACAGGCCTCTTTGAGGGGGCAACCTCCAATCGATCAGTGCTCTGTTACAATAATCTCCAAGCTAGGGTTCTCATACCCTCGACCCTTATTTATACTAAATATGTCTATTAAGAGAAGCATCTAGAGGAAGATCCTTCTAGAAGTGGAAGCTTCTATTAGGTCTTCTTACATCTGCCTTATTCTATTTTATTGAAATGCCTTATTAATATTGACCTTTATTACATCTGAATACATTGATCTACCCATGTGCGGGTTAGGACCTTAACACATACAATGAATTACCTAGCATGCAAACAAATTTACTGTTGCGATCTTGAATCAACCCTTTTGGTTGTTCCATACATACAATATCTATGTCAATGATGACCTTGTGAGAAGTAGGATCCCACACACAACATCCCTTTATACCACCATCATAATTTGCAAAGATATAAAAGAAGAAGGAATTTAGAAACAAAGATTTTAAGTCTGGAACCGAATTACCTCTTACCAGTACCTACAATTCTTTCTTGCTCTTATGACCTTGATGATTCTACCATAAACAAGAACATACATCTATCACTTTAGATGCCACTTCGGTACTGCCTTCCATCTTATAAAGGTTATCAACCTTTGTTGCCTTCATCACTACTAAATTACCTTTCGACACTGTGAGAGCTCCACCTTGACTTGTATACTTATATCCACAAGAATCCAACACTCCTAATGAAATCAAATTTTATTTAAGCTCAGGTACATATCCAACATCCGTTAATTCCCTAATAATACCATCGAACATCTTGATTCTAATACTGCCAACCCCAACAATTCTACAGGGATTGCCATTTCCCATAAACACTATACCCTCATAAACAAATTGGTAAGAAATGAACCAATTTCTATGTTAACACATGTGGTGGGAGGCACCTGAATCTAATTTCCATTCTTCTTGATATTGTAAATTACTAGAAATGGATAAAACTTGATCAATCATACCTGAATTCGTTACAGCCAAATTTTATTTCTTCGTAGAGTTTTCCTTAGATTCATTTCTCTTCCAACAATCTTTCTTGATATGTCATGTTTTTTGCCAACATTTTTATTTACCCTTTCTGTGTCTTGACTTAGATCGAGAAAATCTTCTCTCATTCTTCTCTTTAGTTCAACCTTTGAACAACATCGCCTCTGAAGTTGAGGTTTCTTTACTACATTTTCTCCTCGTCTCCTCAGCCAACAAATCTCCCACAACAGAGTCATAATCTAAAACTTCTATTGAGCTAAAGGTAATAGAGGTGACTATATTATCCCAAGACTGAGGCAACAAACACAATAGTGTAATAGTCTTATCCTCATATTCGAATTTAACTTCCATACTAGTCAATTGAACTATAAGGGTATTTGAGGTATTTAAATGGTCATCAACTTTTGTACCTTCTTTCATCTGCAAACTGTATAGTTGTCTCTTCAAGTAGATTCTTCTCGTCAAGGATTTCGTCATATATAGACTTTCCAACTTCGTCCATAAACTGGCTAGTATCTTCTCTGAGACAATATTGAACAAAACATCATCGGCCAAACACAGGCGTATGGCACTCAGTGCTCTCGCATCCATCTCATCCCAGTCATCATCTGTTATGGTCATGGGTTGCTTAGCTTTTCCCAAAATTTCCTTCACCACACCTTGTTGCACGAGTAGACCACACATCTTGAGCTTCCAGAGCTCAAAGTTGTTTTTACCACTGAATTTTTCAACTTGAAACTTTGAACTCTTCATCTTAGCCATTTGGACAAAAATTCTCCTAATATCCACTACTTATAAAACCCAAGGCCCTTTGAAAAAATATGTGGAGGGATGATTGGTAAAAATTTTAATTAAAAAACATTTTAATAATATATAAAAGGGTTTAAACAATCTTTTATAAACCAAAAAGATTCACCTTTAAAAAACATCCACTTTTACATTTAAATTCCTCCACCATATTAACTTTAACTCACCCACGTAACTTGGCTTGGCACTTTTTAATTAATGAAAATTACCTTTTAAGCATCTTCCTTTAAAATTATTTTGAAAAACATGCATGTTTTTCTTCACGAGAGATGTAAATTTTGATTTATGCCATACCATAAAGAGCATACCATAAAATTCAAAAAAAAAATATGTGAATTTGTTAAGGAGTCGTTGTGACCTTTTCTAATTTAAGGGAGTTGTTGCACCTCACATGACCACTAGAGTGCGGCGATCTTGAAGGTATCCGCACTGTACATAATCCTGGACTACGGAAATGCTGAAAAATTATTCACGCGCCGCCACACCTCCCATTATTGTTGGATTGTGAAAATGTGGAATATTTATTCACGCGGCAAGTGGTCATTATCGGCCACCACGACCTTCGAAAGGAGATACTTGCGAAAATGTACAAATCTACGTGCCTCACTTCTGTGAATCCTCCGATAATTTGTCGATCCTTCAATGAGCTCTAACCAGCTATGATACCACTTGTTATAATTGTAAACGTGGAAAACACAATTCACAATGATAATTAACAATCACACACAGATAATAGACACAGGGATTTCATGTGGTTCACCCAAACGTTGGGATACATCCACCAAGCATAGGCATTGGTTGTCTTATTATTCAGATTATGGAGATTACATCAGCTTTGCAAGTCTCTCACGCTCAGTCTTTCACAGTCGTTTTTGCGTCTACGGGCTTACATGTATTTCTATACATTTACAAGAAACTGAATAATAAATGCAATCCCTATCCATATTCTAACTTGGTCTATTTGTTTGTAACCAATGTAGAATGATAGGGGGTGAAATCATGAAGATGGGTTACACTTTTGCTTGTTTTATGAGAAAAAAAACTGTATTTTCACAAGTTATTCAACTCCCGACATACAAAAGTATTTTTTTATTTATTTAGAATTTCACTTTATAGTAAAAACAAAACTTGTGAATTATTAGAGACGAGAGTGAGGAAAAATGATGCGTGCCCTGGAACCAGGTCTAGGGTTTTAGGGTTTTAGCCGCATTGCCACATTTCTAGCCCCACTGGGGCTCATGACTCTGAAGGAAGGGGGGGCGAATGGCGCCTCCTACAACCAAGCTACTATGAATGGAAGCTCTGGAGAAGGTTTCAAACGGCCAACCTTTGAGCCTCCACCAGATCTGCGTGCAAAACTCTTGATGGAAGGAACTTTCAAGGACTGGGAGATGGATATCGATCCAGAGAATGCAACCATACCTGCTACAACGTCAACTCCATGGATACCGGGAAAATGAATTCCATAAGTGACACAAGCTCCAAAATACATCATCAACTCACTACATATAGAAGAGCAAAAGCAACACATGAGAGACCACGCCCTAGTGAGAAAATTCCTAGGGTTGTGGCCTTCAGAGCGGGATCTAATCAAATGGATACAATACTGGTGGAAGCCAAAAGGACACTATGAACTACAACTAGGTTCCAAGGGATTCTTCACAATCATATTGCACAACCTTGAGGACCGCAATAGCATTTTTGATGGCGGGCCTTATTTCTATAACTCAGAAGGACTCTTCTTAAGATTCTAGACTGAGAAGTTCAGCCCTAAAAAGGAAGATTTTTCCCATGCACCAGTATGGATCAGACTGTACTCTCTCCCCCAGGATTTCTGGCTGGAAGAGGTCTTGGCTGGTATAGGCAATACCATTGGAATATATGTTAAGTCTTCAGAAGCTACCAAGAAGAGGTGATACACCTCTTATGCACGCATCTGCGTCTACCTGAACATAGCTTATCCACTGTCGGGATCAATAATTCTCGAATACCATGATGAGGATTTGACCCAAACCATCGATTACAAAAACATTTCGTTCAGGTGCAGGAAATGCCATGAACACAACCATCTTTTTAGAGAGTGCCCCCTCAATGTGGCTCACAAAGAAGGGAACCCAGAAGGTAGAAAAGACAAGGACGACTTTGCTCAACCAGTGGGGAAAATAAGACAAGTAGGACAAAAGCAGCCAGCCCAAGTAAGTAAAGATCCCTCCACTAGTAATAAATATGAAATATTACAAGATCAACCAAAGAACCCCTCAACCCTCTTAAATCCCAATGAACTCCATGTGGATAATCCTCCCCAATCTTTGAGCCAAGGAGAAGAACGACCATCAGAGGGGAAGTAATCTGATCACCCCCCCCTAGACACGGTCGGGGATCAGCAATATTTTCTGGAGACAGAGGATGGTGACGCTGAAATGGAGCTAAAAGAGAAAGAATTAGCTGGGGTGGACCTAGAGCACCTCGAACATGCCTACAGGCATCAGAAACTGTACACCATACCTCAGGATCAATTACGAAAGGTGCATAAGGTCTTTCTCAATTCCTCCACTGGTTCCACAACTCGATCCAGCAAGGGCCTGGGAATACAGAGAAGTCAATCAAAGAATCAGAGAAAAACTCAGAAAGATGAAAAGAAAAGAGGAAGGAAGTCTACCAATAAGCTTATACAAGAAATAGGCCATTTCATGGTAAATTTAGGGAAAATCCACCTCATCTCGGATAGCTTTCCTCCTCTCTCCACCCCCCCCATCATCATGAAGATTATCTCCTGGAATATCAGAGGCCTCAATGGATGTAGCAAGCAAAAAATGCTACGAGATCTGATCTTTGCGGAAAAACTAGACATAGTATTACTACAGGAAACAAAATGAAAAACTGAAGACATTGATAGGCTACTCCCCTACTATTGGAAGCAAGGGGAAGCAATTTCAACCACAACAACAGGCACAACTGGAGGTTTGGCTATCCTCTGGAACCCCAACTCACTGCTGATGGAGAATTTTATCACTACCAAATGGTCCATCACTGTCGATTACAGGCTTATAGGCTCTAACAACCCTGGACACCTGACTAATGTCTATGGCTCGACCAACCCAAGGGATAAGAAATCCTTCCTCGGGAACTTGGAATACCTATCCAACCTAACCAGGTACAATCGTTGGACTATTGGGGGAGATTACAATCTCATTCACAGTCTGGAGGAAAAAAAAGGGGGATCAAGACGCCTAGATCAAGATTCCACTCACTTCAACAACCTCATAGATAAACTCAACCTCATTGACCTGGAAGCTATCAATGGCATTTTTACCAGGACAAATAGAAGAACCGGATCACACCAAATCACCTGCAAACTTGATCGCTTCCTCATTTCTGACTCCCTTATGCTGGAGGGAACAACCCTAGAAGCGAGTATTCTGAATATCCCTGGCTCGGATCACTGGCCCATTCAGCTATGGATGGATGTGCCAGCAACACCAGGGAAAAAACCTTTCTAGTTTGAACAGTTTTTTCTGAACCATCCATACTTCCAAGCAAAGATACAGGAGTGATGGAGAGAAGTAGAGGTCCCCTGTGGCTCCAAGATGTACAGATTCCAACAAAAGTTAAAAAACCTCAAACAAATTCTCAAATTTTGGAACAAGCAAACCTTTGGCAATATATTCGACTCCCAAAAGAAGTTGTCAGAACAAATGGGGGCGATTCAAAATCAGATCCGACTACAAGGGTTAACGGATGAGCTTAAAGCCTAGGAAGCAACAGTAAATCAACAGATGGAGGCTAGAAAAGGACAAGAAGAGATTTTATGGAAACTAAAATCACGCATCCAATGGCTCAAGGAGGGGGACCGCAACACCAAATTCTTCCATAGATCCGTCATTCAGTGTCGTCACACTAATAGAATCATGCACCTAATCTCCACCAATGGTGAGCCCATTCATTCCCATGAAGACTTCGAGACAACACTGATAGACTATGACAAATATCTACTCATGGAACCTTTCCCGAACAGATCAGAAGCCATAGCTAAGTCACGCAGCATGTACCCTCCCTCGTCACCAAGGAGAAAAACTCATCTCTTCTCTAGCCTATTACAATCGAGGAGGTGGATCAAGCGCTTCAGGACACCCCAAGATGCAAGGCACCCGACCTTGATGGCTTCACCAGTGACTTTTTCCACCATTGTTGGCCGATGATTAGGGTAGAGGTATGGGAAATTATTGAAGACTCTCGATCCACAGGACAAGTCCTTCAAGCTCTCAATGCGACTTTCCTCACTCTCATCCCCAAAGAGGAGCAGGCTCACCATCCCAAGCAGTTCAGACCCATAGCCCTCTGCAACGTCATCTATAAACTTCTAACAAAGGTGATCGCTCGAAGGCTCAAGCCCATCCTGCCAACTATTATCTCTCCAGAACAATCGGGCTATGTGGAGGGCAGACAAATCCTGGACAACGTCATCCTAGCTCATGAGGTGATCCACTCTTTGCAGAAGACTAGAATGCCAGGTATGCTCCTTAAGTTAGATCTTTCTAAAGCCTTCGATAAGATAAGTTGGGACTACATGTGGGAAATGCTCCTTGCCTTTGGCTTTGATAAATTCTGGGTGACTTGGATTTTGAACCTAACCTCCTCAGCTTTTTTCTCCATCATTATCAATGGTGTTCCCTCTTGCCCCTTCTCCCCTTCTAGAGGAATTAGACAGGGAGACCCTCTCTCCCCGTTCCTCTTTATTATTATGGCCAAAGGTCTTAGTCGATATATTCACGCAATTTTTGCAAACAACTTATTGGCAAACCTACCTTTGCATGGCATTTCCCCCCCTATCTCGCATAGCCAATTTGTGGATGACACGCTCCTGATGGGTACCCCAACTGTGCGTGAAGCAAACTCCATCCTCTTGATCCTCAAAACCTTCTCTGAAGCCTCAGTTTTGGACTGCAACAAAGACAAATCCCAAATATTTTTCTTTAATACGCCCCCCCCTGATTTAGCGCCATATCTCTGACATCTTAGGTTTCCACAGAAGCTCCCTTCCATCCAAATACCTTGGCATCCCTCTGATTGATAATTCCCTCTGAAACTCCTCTTGGGAACATCTCCTCTCCTCTTTTACTAGGAAGGTTTCTTCTTGGACCCTCAAAGTTATAAACCTTCCGAGTCGTCTCATTCTCCTCCGAGCAGTTCTCCAGGCCCTTCCCACCTACATCTTCTCAGCACTGGTTTCTCTAAAGTTTGTCCTCACAACCATTAAAATATTACAAAGGAACTTCCTATGGCAAGGCCTCAATACAGGGAAGAAAATAGCACTTATTATCTGGGACAAACTTTGTCAACCCAAAGCACAAGGAGGCCTTGGATTACGGGACCCCACCATCATGAATAAAGTCCTAAGCGCCAAAATATGGTGGCGATGGCTTAAGAATCCCAAGGACCTCTGGGCAAGGCTATGGAGGAAGAAATATGCACCAGAGGTGGAGGAAAAAAACCTAATACGTTGGAATGGAGACATCCGAGGGTCTTTAATCTGGGCAGTAGCTAAGCAGAATAGACAACTAGTCACCCACCATGCTTTTTGGGAAATTAGAAATGGGAAAATAGCCCTATTCTAGAACGATTCCTGGCAGCGATGGCCAATTTTTTACAATGAGGATTGGGCTAAGTGTATCAGAACCCAAGCCACACATGCGGGCCTGACAAAATTAGATGATTATTGGCAAGATAATCCTCCAGAAGACACCTGGTGGCACTGGCACCTTAATAGGGAACGTATGAACCTGGACGCGCACGTGGATTTGAGACCCTAGCAGAATGAAATGTTCAAAAGGAAAATCCCCAAGCTCAAGGGAGAGGATATCCTTCAATGGGGATATTGACCACGGGGCACCTACAACATACGATAAGCCTATCACTTCAAACTCCATTCGAACCTGGCACCCACACGGGAAGTTTGGAGCAAAATATGGAACCTCAAACATTGGCCTAAAATCACCCTCTTCCTCTGGCTCGTCATCCATTCGAGCATTCTAACCTGGGATAACCTCTCCAAAAGAGGATTTGTGGGGCCTTCTATATGTATGCTTTGTGGGGAGGCAGAAGAAACCATGAATCACCTTCTCAATTCCTGCCCGTACATTGCTCAAATATGGGACCAAAGTGCGCTCATTATGTGCACCTCAGACCGCAAAAGAGACAACATCATCGACACTATTACGAACTAGAGGGACCAAGTGTTCCAATCTCCCCTCCTAAATCATATTTTGCAATTACTTCCCGAATTCATTCTCTGGCTGGTATGGAAGGAAAGAAATAGAAGGCTTTTCAGGAATGCTTCCCTCCCGTGGAAACACTGTTGGAACTGTTGTCACCTCAATATTCTGGAAACTCTCAACCTCTAGCTTTGGAATGAAAAAGACCTGATCAACAATCCCTCAGAACTCTTGATCCTTAAGAACTGGAAGTCCTTCCTAACTTCTCACCCACCTTTCCCCACTTTTCCCCCCCCTCCCAGCAGCCCCTCCTCTTGGTCCACCCCTCCGGTTGACTTCATCAAACTCAACTTTGACGGAGCCTCTAAAGGAAATCCAGGAGTAGCGGGTTATGGAGTCATTTTTCGTAATCACCATGGACACATTATTCTCATTAATGCAGGCTCCCTTAGTCATACCACGAATAATGCGGCGAAACTTTGGGGACTTATTAGGGGACTGCAATTAGCCATTGAACACAACTTCCCCAAGATGATTGTAGAGGGAAAATCTCAACTCATCATCAATCTCTTTAGCAGTCTTTTAAATGGAGTGGACCCGGAAAGAATATCACCCAGTTGGAGACTCTCACATGGGCTAAAGACTATTACAGATTTACTGCAACCCAATCAGGTTGTTATACCTTCTCATATCATAAGGAGTGTGAATCAAGTAGTGGATGAATTGGCTAATCTGGGGACCAACTGGGATGGACCAGAACTCCTTTGCAAAACGTCCCTTACTCCTAATCACCCTATCCTATAGCAATGTATCCGCAAAGCTAGGGAAGTGGACAAACCCCCAGATGGGGTGTTAATGTAGACCACATGGCGTATAGAGGGAGAGCGGATGAGCCAACAAGGTGGAGAGCCATGTGACCAGCTCATGCCAAACATCACCGAATCTACCTTGCATTAACTAGCTTTCACGTCGATTGTAGCAGCATTAATTTTGTTTCACCCGACCTCCATTACGCATTGTTCTATGGATTCTCCGTCTGCTTGTGCTCCTCTCCCTCTCTCGAGGACCGACTCCCACATTCTTCCACTACCCTGGCCTGGTTATTCTTGGACTTTCATGGTGCTCACAGGTCTCGACCATCTCCAGACTCTCCACATTTTCCTGGAACACCAAATCCTTTTCCGTATTCAAATCATGCCGCGTCAATGAGGACGACCGTGAAGGGGATCTCCTTGGAATCCTCCTCATCCCTGAGCATCGGTTTCTCCCCCTGGTTCGCCCTCAACACTTTCCTCTCCACTTATGTTGCCTGAGCTAGAACCTCTTGCTTCCTCCACCTTGCCTGTCTCCCGGTTTGATTACTTAGCCATAATTGAAAGCTTGTCAGCCTAATCTTTTCACCACCTTGTCGCTCCACCGACCTCTAGAAATTCCAATCCTTCCCATGCACCAGTTACTGGTTCCACAAAGTCGCCCATGGGGGCACCACCTCCTGTTCGAGCTGCCCGAAGAAACACGTTCGCTTCTACCGACTCCAAGCCTGATCTGCAGCTAAAAGAGAGTTTCACCATCCTCTATGATCTGGTCTTCAAACTCCATCAGGGAATGGAGGACCTCCAATTTCGAATGAAACTTATGGATGGAAGGATATCGACCCTCCTTTAGCTCCTATCTACCTTCCAAGATTCCTCTCCCTCCTACCCAGCAGGCGCGGCTTCAGCAGAGGCGCCCTCCTCAGAAGGTGACGATAGAAATGTTAGGACGTAGAGTGTAGCAGGGGTCATTGCGGAGCAGGTCCCACATGAGGACATGGAAGCGATGACAGCCACATGACAACATGTGCACACTCCGTCAGGAGACGCCCTGCCAGCTGCCAACAGCGGCGAGGGCACCGTGGATGCTGACATGCATTTGGAAAGCAAAGGGACACACGTTGAGGAGGAGCCATGGCACGTGGTTGTTCTTGCCACCTGGACAGGTTACTTGCCAAGTGTATAACCCCTCAAGGGATCTTTTCTTTTTAATAGTTTCTCCTTTCAGTTACAATTTAGTCATCTTAGCTTTGTTCTTTAAGACTGTTAGGTTCTCAGATGCTAAACTTACCCATTTGGCTGAATTGGTTTCCCCTTTTTAGGGCAGTTCAGTAACTACAATCCGGTTGTTATCAAGTTTTTATAACTATGGTCTAGTTTTTTGAAGGCCCTTATATATAAAACCTCTTACTTATCAAAAAAAAAAAACTTGTGAAGAATTGTGTTAGCTTTCCAATGACTATTTTTCAATTTTTTTTTATCACGATTTGATATGTCAATTTGACAATTGTTTAACAGTATGTTCCTTAAACATGAAATGAATGATAATGAGTTACTTATTTCTACAACAATGTATCTATTATTAAACTTATGTTTTTAAGAAACAAAATATACTGCAACAATCTACAGAGACTCTATTTTATTATCACTATTATTTTGAATTTAACGGATGAATATTATAATTTCTAGAATTTTTTAAAGTTGACTAAGCTGAAAACGTTGCAGATTTTATACACATATTTTTCTACACATTGTATCTATCTTAATTTTTACTTAAAACTAAAATCTAAATATACCCTTTTGAAAAGAACAGTTTAAGGATTATGAATATATTTTTTTCTGAATTTTTCACTATATATTTTTAGAGATACAGATATTTCATTTCACCGAATCATAATGTTTGCTGGAAATATTATGTAGTGACTTTTTTTTTTAAATTAAATAAAATTTGATAAAAATAAAGAAAATGAAAACAAATTATAAGAATTGAAAGTAGATTCAATTTTGGAAATGCTAGTGTCATTTTCGAAACCAAATTCTCAATGTTTGCAGGAGTCCGCAACCTCTGAAGTTTAGTTATGCTTGGGGCAATTCTCTGGTTCTAGTTTTCAGTTCCAATTTCCTTTTCTCAGCCGAAATAATATTTCGGCCGAAAAAATAATGTTTCGGCCGAAAAAATAATGTTTCAGCCAAAAGACTAAAATCTAACAGAAACCGTCAAAACTGAACGGTTTCCAAGTATTTCGGCCGAAAAACTAATTTTGTCGGCTGGAAAAAACTTCTTTCGGCCGAAATACTGTCGAACAAATTCCGTCCATTGGAAAAAATGAAACGACACGTTGTATGGTTTTCTTTCGCGCCAAATTGTATAAATAGGATTTTGGCCGAACAGATTTAACACAATCCATCAAATGAACAAAGAGATATAAGCTCGAGGATAGGGATTTCAAAGGATTTCTATTACTGATTGCAGCTGTATTCTTTTCTTTCTTTATTTCTTCCCTCTGTTCCATAGGCTTAATCGGAGGATCGATATCGATACATGGTGTTTTTTTAGAACACTTAGACAAAGTTTCGAATCATCATTTTGGTTTTTGTTGAATAAGGTAAATGATGTTTTTTCAAGTTTTTATTGGAATAACAATTTATATGTTGAAAGATAAATGTTGAGCATTTTTTCAAGGTGAAGTCTTTGTTGAACATATCTTTTATACATGACTATAAAATTCATGGGAAACAAAAGTTTGCGGAAGAGAAAATATGATCGCACTCGAGATGATACTCGCCAAATTGAACAAAGGAACGAGCTTTATCGGAGAAAGAAACAAGAACATGCAAATATTGAAGAAAAAAACGATGATAATATCAATAGAGATTTTCGACAAGAAGAAGTTCAACCAGGTATGCATGCACATATGATGATCGAGCACATGACACACATTGGGACTATATTCAGAAAGTAGAAAATTCAAAGTATAGAATTCAAATTAAAAATATTGTAAATAATATAATCGATTGTAATTACAATTTGATTTTTTTTTAAAAACATAAATAGATTTATCTCATAATGTCGAAGAAGATGTTGAAACCAAAATTGAATCAGAAGATAAATCACCTATAGGTATGTGTACATAAATTTAGATTAATACAAGATGAACACTCAAGTATATATAACTTAGTGAATTTGTGTTCAGGTTATGTTTTTTAATATAAAATTTAAATTGAAATATGTAGGAGAATCTATCAACATTGATGATGAAATATTAGAAAATGTTGATACTCACAAATTTGGAAAGAAAAAAGCTAAGCATTATATAAGATATCGAACTAAGAATATGTATAATACTTATTTCAAAGATGAATCAGTAACAACACAGGCTCAACTTTTACTTTCTCTATTGAATTCAAGAAGGTTAAAAGAAGCTACATCATTATTGGGTATTCAAAAGTCAACAAAGGTTACAAAGGTGAAACATAATGTCTTTAACAATATTACTAGTGTATTAAAAGCTTTTGGAAAATTTCGAAAAGAAGATGTCTGTGTTGCACGTAAAACATTACAAACAACAATTGTTTCAGGGAGCAATATAAAAGATCGTTTGACACTACACATGGAAAAAACTTTGGGAACGTCAAGAAAAACATTACACAAACATAGAAAATTTCGTTTCCAAATAGATGTAAATGATGAATTGGCTTGTTGGACAATGATTTCTAGACAACCCTACAAAGATAGACTTGCAGAAAATGTTAAAGAATTGGTCTGTAATTGTTGGTTGTAAGAATCTCGTGTTTCACCACATACAAGGGATGTGTTGCGTTGAATAATAGCATGTAATAAATATGAATAAAATCCAAAACATATATTTCCAATGACACAAATAGAGTTGTTTAATAAATTCAAAGAAGAGCACAAAGAAGTTAAAATTTCTATCAATACATTTGTGCAACAAAAACCATGGTTTGTTAGACCCATCACTGTTCGTGACACATGTTGTTGTCATTATCATGTGGAGTTTGAGTTGTATTACGACACTTTTTTGGATTTTGGTAAAAATTTATGGACAGGTTCACCTCCTCCTTCCATAGTTCATGTTTTTATATCTGAAATTCTATGTGAAAGAGAAGATGATAATTTATTTTACAAAAAAAAATGTGTTGGTAGAAAGAAATGTGATCGTTGTGGAAATCTAAGTTTGTTTCATTCAAAGTATCATATTGATATGAATGATCAATCATTTTCTAATATAAGAGTCAATTGGAAAATATATGAATGTTTGAGCAACACGACTCCACATTCTTCAAATGTTATTTCCAAAAGGCTTGATTTGAAGGTAGATAAAATTTATTTGATAGAGTTTTTGAAGAAGTCTGAGGAAGAAATATATAAATACACCAAGCATTCACATAGAGCTCGATGGAAAGATCTACAATTCAAACAATCACATGAAGTGTTTCCACTAGGGACAATTTTGTATGTAGTTGATTTTGCAGAGAATTACACATTTGCTGCACAAAAAGAAATACAGAGTGAATATTATCATTCTGATCAAGTCACTATATTTGTCCATGTTCTATATAGACATGCTCAATGAAGTCTTCCAAACATAGAAAGCACCAACGATAATGGACATGTTATTAAAGAATATCACTTTTATATAAGTGATGATCGAACACACGACACACATTATGTACAACATTGTTTTGATAAATTTTATGATTCATTGAAAGAACGTGAAATCATATTCGATCGACATTGGATATGGTCCGATGGGTGTGCGGGTCAGTTCAAATCTGCATGATCATTCTATTGGTTATGTTGTCTTCATAAACAATTAAATATTACACATTGTTGGAATTTTTTTGAGACTAGTCATGGAAAAGGAGATCACGATGGTGCAGGGGCATGTATAAAACGAGCACTTCGAAGGTATCAGTTGAACCCTCATGCCCATCAATTTGAATTTGCTGAACAAGTTGTTGAATGGTGCAACATGGCACTAAGCCATGAATATAATCCGTCAAGGGATGTGCGCAGTTGTGTCTATATATAAATGTTACATGTATGTACACAGGATATATAAATTTGAATGTGTTCAAATTTATATTCAATCTTCAATCATTTTCTTGAGAGATTTCAAGTTAACAAGTTCTTGTCTTGTGTAGGTATTTTTGGCATGTTGTAATAGAATATGTAAATAGATCAATCTCATATGAAACCAGTACAATACCTGGGACAAGAAAAATACATTCAATTAAAACAAAAAGTTTTCAAAATGGGTTTGCAATTGATAGACAAAATGACTCTTGTTTTTGTTCAGTTTGCATAGACGACTCAAAATCCATAGATATTTGCGAGAACGAAAATGCAGGATATGTTAAAGCTTGGAGACATATTGAACTTAATGTAAAAGGGAAAATGCCACTTGGAAGCTTAGAGGAGATGGAAACAAATGAAACTATAGTGTCAGTTGATGGCGATAGAGTTTCTGATCTTGTTAGAGAAGGTAAAATTAAATTATGTTTAAATTTTTCAAATAACTTGTAGATACATACTTGTGTGATAATCTAACATGAATTAATTGTTGTCCAATATATCCAATTATTTGCAGGAGATGTTTTTTCCGTGGTTGCACTTGTAGACAACACTGAAAAAGTGAAATATTATTTGATGTGATGCACGAAACAAAAGATGAGGCTATTAGAAGATTTTGATGATAACAATTTTATATATGAAAGAGGATCCATTGTATTGAAAGGATATTTTTTTCAAGAAACCCTTCAAACCGATACTCATGTTCACTTTCAAGACTGTCAGTCAGATGTCACAAGTTGTCAATATAGTCATTTGGTATGTGCAGTGTGCATAAAGTTAATAGAAGTTCAATAAAAAAATAAAAAAGTTAGAAAATGGAAAATGTCCAAAGTCGATCATGAACGAATAATTGAATATGGAATACCATTATGTGGTTTTTAAACAAACTTGGCACATGTGTACATTCCATAATTTTTAATTTTTCATTGAAAGTACATTACAGATTTTGATATCTTGTTTTGACTATCTTCAAACATATTTTCAATTATGATATTTATAAAAAAGATACTTTGTAGGAGTGAGACAACAACTTAATGAATTTGCATCTTAGTTAGTGTTAAAATTATGTTCTTGGTATTTAAACAAGAATTAATATAATAACAAGGGAACCACTTATGGTGCACCATATTTGAATAAGAGTAAAATAAGTACTTACAAATTATAGACCCATCGTCATACATCCTTCTAAGCATGCCCCTTTCTAACATTTGGATGAGACTAATCTTTTTTAAAGAAAGCATAGTATTAGGGTAGCATAATGATATCAAATTCTCATTGGACATCTTGTGATTGGAAATGGCTCACATGTTAAGAAAAGTAAAATATATTTTAATGAATTTTATTCGATGGGGTTTACTTTCTTTAGAATGTTTGAACCCATTCTCATATATGTCTTATGGAGTCGTCCCCTTCAAACCCATAATTTTCAACCATACTCTTTGATTTTCCCCATGTTCATAAAGGGGCACACATGTTGAGAAAGCATATACTATTATATGTAGGGTGATTAATTCATGTTAATTATAAAAGGTTCCCTCTCACATGAAGTCGTAAAACTTCATGTCCACATTTTCAAAATATTTATAATTGTTTATTTCACAACAATGTCAATAGGAGCGATTATATTAAAATATTAATCATATTTGATGAGCCCAATCAAATTCCATCCCTAAAAATTTCCATCACTTCCATGACAAACCTTATTTTAGAAAGCTAAAAAAGAACAGTCCTAAAAACATACTACACAATATTAAAAGAAAGAGGTGTTAACACATAATATATGAATCAATGGTTAAGGTAAATGGCCTATTATAACAAATCGTTCACATTGCAAACCCGTCAATAGAGAACGCAATGTTAGGTGGTAGTAAAGTCCCTTCTTAAAAACAATTTCGATACTAAAAACAATGTAAAATTGTAATTTCGCTTGAGCTGTCCAATTTTTATAATAACAATTAGGAAATCAAATTATAATTTTACCAAAAATTAAGTTTTCCAATTCCAATAATAACTATTAGAAAGTCATAACTTCAATAAAACTTTTTATAAATTATAAAATTGTTTTACAGATAGCAATTAAATACTTATGGATTTACAGGTAGCAATTAAATACTATTGTTTTATTTTTTAGGTCATTTTCCTAGTCTTTCATGGATTTACACACTCTTTTATTCTCATTGCCAAATATTTATGGAAGGTGTTGGCGACGGAAGTCACCCCTGGATTGCAGCAGGAGCAGAGCCCAACGCCCATCAATTTATGTCACGGTTTGTGTATGGAAGAGGTGATCAAATGGAAGTAAACTCGGACGATATTGTCTTTGGCTTCGGAAGATCTTTCTACTTTGTGCCTTATTCCTCCCAAACACCGAATTGGTGAACTTCACAAAGTGGGGTGGGTCAAAGGTCCATGGCTTCCTCAACAACCGATGGTTGGGATTTATTACGGAACTATGAGTTTTGGAAGTTCTGGGATGTCCATACTCTCCAACCTTCAAGAGTGCTTAGTCTCCAGACTATGGTATCGGTTTCCACGTACCTTCTCTTGATCAACAATCAAGATTAACTCCGGCCTTCGGGAGTTCTTGAATCAACACAATTGCAACACAATTCCTCTGGAGTACCAAGTCTCTGGACCTTGGGATCAGATGCCACACGTCCACTGGGGCCCATGGTCTTCATTCCTGAAGTAATAAATAATGATAACGTCACATCAACTTTAGTATTTTTCAAAATTGTGAGGACATGGATTGGCAATTTTGGAGTAACCCACCGATCATTTCGCAATTATCCCCATGATGACACGTACCCTTTCTAGGACATAGTGTTTTGTATTGTGGGACCGCCCTGTAGAGTTATTTATCGTGCAACTTCAATCTCCGCAATGCCTCTTGTCCATCGATCTTCATAGATCGTGATCAAAGTTAATGTAGCCCTGATCTAGATAACTTGTTTGCCAAGTTTAACTACCTTGTGCCACCACCTAGAGATTTTTGCATCAAAGATGAACCATTAGATGAATTCAAGTTGCTCGATTTTTATTCTGGGAATATCGCTTTGGGATAATTGAGAATTGAAAACGGATAACCCAAATTCCCGAAGGCCAAAATGAATCTATATCATTGATATAGAACTGATCATAGTCATTAGATCCAGGAGGAGGATATGTGTCATGATAGGAGATCTACGTCAGCAAGGACAAGTGACGCGCGCCCTGCCCCTCAACGAGCACGGTCGCCCCACCAGGACCTTCACAAATCCGCGGCCCGAAGAGTTGACACTCTTCCCTCCCTTATCGGGGGTTCGCTACCCACAGTCTCTCTCACGCACGCTTCCCCTTTATAACTTGCCCGGGGAAGGGAATCGGAGTCTCGCCTATCGCGAGTCCCGACGTCGAATGTCTCTTTCCCAGATTCCCGAGACCGAGGAAAGTCAACGTTGACTCTTCCTTCGCTTCTCGCCGCTCGGAGAACTTGTCCTCCCACACCCGGGCTCCGAAATCCCGAAATGTCGATCCCGCGATCTCGCCTTCTCGTGGCTTCGCGCCTCGGCCGTTAGTCTTCCCCCTCCTGAGACCCAGTGTCCCGAGGTCACGAGGCCCGATGTCGCGTGCTCCGTCAATGACCTATGAGTCCCTGATAAAGAACGAAAATTTGTCGGACTTAAACAATCCATCCTCACGACTTCCGGCTCAATGGGCCAGTCTCTCCCTTTTTCTTTCCAAAGTGTTCCGCCTCGATTTTGCTCGCACTCTAAGGATTTCCCTGAGGTCTTATTCCCCTGTAATATTCCTTCCTGCTATGGTCACCGTAACTGATCACTTCCTCTTCAAGCAACCCTGCGACTGCACCATCCCGGACTCAACCCGACTGCACCCCGCAGAACT
>ML781900.1:382400-394738 GCA_009831015.1 Picea engelmannii | reverse complement strand
AGAAACAATTGAAACTCATTTATCTCTCTCTTAGATTTCTAACTTGATATGAAATCATATATGCAGCATATAGAAGGAAAGCATAAAAGGAAGCTAACATGCAACAGCATAATATTAACAAGACACAGAGAACAATCACAGCCTTGACCTGAATCAATCTTCCTATTAATTCACGAACTGTACATGGGGACTCTTCACAAGTTCTCTGCTTGTTCTTCCTTCTTCCTCCTGATGCTAACACTGACCTCCGCTCTCTCTCTAATAACAATACAGAAAAGGAGGGTGCCTATATTTTGTTTTCCCTCACAAAAGCTAAATTGTCTAATCTACACTTAATGACTCTATCTACCTGCATCCAATCTAATCTTTCTGCATTAAAATCTAATAAGTGTTCCTGCTGTACAAGGACGAGAGCTTATCTGCTCCAGGTCCCAATTGATACATAAGTACGCCTAAATATGGATTCTTTTATTCAATCGACGGCGCTCCTCAAAATAGTCACGACCGTGACCTTGACGTCTCCCTTTGAAGTCTTTTCCATCTTCCCGTGCAGGCTCGCACGACGAGGTGCGGATGCTCCTGCATCAACAAGTGGCACAATTCGATGATGACAAGTGTCAAGAAGAAAATGACATTTTAGGTACGTGTGAGTCATGAATCTAAGTGACACATGGAAGCCACTCGACCAATGCCAAGTCAACAACAACGTCAACACGTTACGTCACTTTGGGAGTATGTACTTCGGGGAAAACCAGTTTCTAACATCAGAAATCACCTGAAGCATTGAAGGCCGAAGTTAACGCTAACCGTTGATCTAATTCGAAACTCAAGCTAAGTTTTATCCTTGGCTTATTCTATTGTTTGATTTCCATTAAAATGCTAGAATAACTTACTAAACCCTCATTTTTCTTCTTTTGTAGGTTGTGCAAATTGAGGTAATCGGATGAAGGAAACATCTTTCTCGAAAGGTATTCGAGTTCTAATCTATGCACGCATTGCTTCGGTTACATACATATTATGTGTATACTTATTAGCACTATGTTTACAATACAAGAGGTTGTGGAGTATTTGATATATGGTACTCTGACTGTAATATTTGAACAATGATTGATTGAATACATTGGTTTCTTTTGCAAGATACTTTGAATTCATCACTATATTTCTGTGGTAATGAAGAATGTATTCATATTGTTATTCGTTCTATCTCTTCTTTGTGGTAATTGTGTATGTACAAATTTAAATGGAAATTCAATATATATGTACCACCCTCACATTTTCAATGAACAATATATTCAATATCCTTTAATTATACTAAATCATCATATTCCTAACAAATAAAAATCATAAACATAACATTGACAAGGAATGCAAGCCAAGATACACATCTGAAACCTGATGCTGGAATACAAATGGAACAACTACGTTCCACCCAAACATAGAATAGAACAACCAAGTTCACTTTCTTTGTTCACCCCCTAGCCTAACCATGAGTCCATAAGGGAAAACTGAATGATCCTCCTTATCTATATTCACCATCCACAAATCATAAATTCCTTTGCCTTACACTAACAATGCTCATAAAAACAAATAGTTTCTTTTCCACAACATACTATGCAGCGTCCTTGTGCATCCTTGTGCCTAGGTCTTTCCTTTCCCTATGTATCCTTGTGCCTAGGTCTTTCCTTCCCTCCTTGGGAAATTCAGAGCTTTACAAATCCCTAATTTTTAGGGGCTGCTAGTGGTCAAATTCCACATTTTCCAATTGTAAAAATCATCCTTGAGGTAAATCAAACTTGTTCCCCACTCATGGAGTCATGGTTAGTTATTTTTAACCCGGTTGTTCCATTTGTCTTCCAGCATTTAATTTATTAAAAAAAAATCTTACACATGTGTCAAATAAAAGAGGACAGTTGGGCAAGTCAAATATTTTCCCAACAATCGTCAAATAATTAATTACAACAATCAAAATTCCAAATTCAAATTTTCCATAAATGGCAATTAATTTCCAAATCCGAATTTTCCAAAAAATGGAAATTTATTTCAAACTTCACTTAGAATTTAATATTCTAAAATTTGAGGAGATTACATCCTCTTCCCCTTAAGTACAACACTGTACTCAGTGTTCATTCATCTCTTGGAATAGGGTTGGATAAGATTTCCGTAAATCTTCCTCCAATTCCCAAGTGGCCTCCACAGGGCTAAAGTGCTTCCATTGCACTTTTACCTAGGTGATGGCTCTGTTTTGTAGTACTTTTTCTTTCCTATCTAGAATGCACAGAGGTTCCGTTTGGAGCTCGCCTTCTGGTTCCACCTGCACCATGTTCCAAGCAATGATGTGAGTAGGATCATGAATATACTTTTTTAATAAGGAAACATGAAAAAAATTATGAACTTTTAAGTTTGCAGGAAGTGCTAGTTGATACACCATGGGTCCGATTCGAGCTAAAATATCGAAGGGGCCATAAAACCTAGGTGCCAACTTTGAACAATTTCCTAGCTTTAGAAAGCTCCTCCTTGCTTTGACTTTCAGATATACATGGTCCCCAATGTGAAATTCCTGGTGTCTCATTTTTAAATTTGTGTATATTTTATGTTGGTATTGGGCCTCCTTTAAATTCTGTTGTACCCTTTTTACCATTTTCTCTATTTCCTGGATCATTTTCAGTCCCATCATAATCCTGTCAACTCGATTATCCCAGCTAATCGGGGTTGTACATTTCCTTCCCTATAATGCTTCAAAGGGACTCATATTGGCTTATGTCTGATATCCATTATTGTAAGAAAAATCAACTAAGTGTAGGTACTCCTCCCACTTAGTTGGTTTCGTCCTCACGTACATTCGTAACATGTCTTCCACAATCTGATTTGTTTGCTTGGTTTGCCCATTCATTTGTGGATGGTAGTTTGTGCTGAAATTTAGGTTAGTATCCAATCCTACAAACAACTCCTTCCAAAACTTTGACGTAAATTTGACATCTCTATCAGAGATCACCATCTTAGGAATTCCATGCAATCTAAATATTTCTTTCACAAAAATTTCAGCAATATTAATTTCTTTATAAGTAGATTTCACATGTATAAAATGTACAGATTTGCTAAGTTTATCAATCACTACCATAATCGAGTCATTTTTCTTTTGAGTCTTAGGCAAACCTCTGATGAAGTCCAATGAGATAATCTCCCACTTCCATTCTAGTATAGGTAGAGGTTGTAGCATATCGGTTGGATGTTGATGTTCATCCTTTACCTGTTGACAATCTAAGCATTTAGATAAATACTCAGTTGTTTCACTCTTCATGTTAGTCCAATAAAACAATTTTCTTAAGGCTGTTATCATTTTATGGTATCCTGGGTGACCATAATACGACCTTTTGTGCAATTCGTCAAGAATTGTTGATTTTAAATCAGTAGAATTAGGTACATACAACCTGTTTTTGAACCTTAGCAGTCCATTTTTATCTAAACTCATATCTGTTTTGTTCAGTTTTTCTACATTTTCTTGCAATTTTGTTGTTTCTTTGATGTACTTTTCGTAATTACCACTTGCAGATTGTATTCTTTGTTCGATGTCATTTTCTTCTTTGCTAACACTTATCTCATAAAGTCCGTTAGTCCTCTGACTTAGAGCATCTGCAACTTTTTTTATTTACCTTTGATGTGGCGTACTTCGAAATCAATTTCACTTAAAAAGGCTAGCCATCTTGCTTGCCTTGCGTTGAGATCCGGTTGACTGAATACAAATTTTACACCATTGTTGTTGGTTACTAGTAGAAACCTTCTCCCCATTAAATAATTTCCCCACATTTTCAAAGCATGAAATACGACTGCTAACTCCAAATCATGTGTAACGTAATTTCGTTCATGTTCTTTCAGTTTACGTGATTCGTAATAGATGATGTGTCCATATTGTGTTAGGACCCCTCCCAAGCCTTCTTTGCTTGCATCCATGCAAACTATAAAATATTTATCGGGATCTGCTACCCTTAGGATAGTTGTTGTAGTTAGCAGTCCTTTTAATTTATCAAAGTTGTCCTGACACTTTTGTGTGCAAGTAAATATTTTTCCCTTTTTTTGTAGGGATGCAATTGGATATGCGATCTTAGAAAATCCTTCAACAAATATTCAGTAATAATTGGTAATTCCCATGAATGATCTAATGTTTGCTACATCCTTAGGGATAGGCCATTCCATAATGTCTTTTATATTTTCTGGATCAACTGCAATACCATCTTCGGATATCACGTGTCCTAGGTACTATATATTTCTTTGGTAGAAGTTTCACTTATCTAACTTTGCATACAACTTATGTTTCCTTAAGGTCTGTAATATTATTTTTAGATGTTCTTCGTGTTCTTCTTCAATTTTTGAGTAAGCTAAAATATCATCGATAAACACCAACACAAATTTATCCAGATATTGACTGAATATACTATTCATCAAACACATAAAGGTTGTTAGTGCATTAGTAAGACCGAACGGAATTATGAAAAACTCATAGTGTCTGTAACATGTTCTAAATGTTGTTTTATTTATGTCTTCATCTTTTATTTTGACTTGGTGATAACAAACCTTAAATCTAACTTAGAGGATATCCTTGCTCCTCCAACTTGGCCAAATAGGTCGTTAATTATGGGTAAAGGATACTTATTCTTGATCTTCATATTATTTAGTTGTTGATAGTCAATGCACAATATCAAGGTCCCATATTTCTTTTTAACGAAGAGAATCGGTGCTCCCCAAGGTGAGACACTTGTTCTGATATATTCTTTATCTAACAGTTCTTGCAGTTGAATTTTCAGTTTCGTTAATTTGGGTGGACTCATTCTATAAGGTGCCTTCTAGATATAGGGGCAGATCTAGGTAGTGGATCGATAGAGAAATCTATATCTCTTCTTGGAGTTAGTTCAGGTATTTCTTTCACAAATGCATCTCTAAACCCATGTAGGACTGCAAAGTCCTCTAAACTGGGTTTGTTTTCCTTTTCTAACTGATTAGTTACCTTAACAACATAAACTTGGCAACCTTTGTTCATACATTTCTTAAACTGCATGGCTGATATCTTCCCAACCGAAACTAGTTTTATGATCCCTTGTATCGTCCTAACTATGTTGTTTTCATCTCTATAAATAAGTAACATTTCGTCACTGTTTAATATTACTTTATGTTTCTCTAACCAGACTATTCCAATGATTAAATCATAAGATCCCAAAGGTAAAATGTTCAGATCTATGTAACATCTCGCTCTGGTGCACTGAGAAAAAATATTCTTTGAGGACACTTGCTCGCAAGTGATCTAGACTATTATGATATTAAAACATTTTTCCTTGATTATGATGCGTTATGGTAGATGGCATGATGTTTTACTGCTTGACATAGACAGGTGATATTGACTCGGTTTTACTGAGTGTGCAGGGTTTTAGACCTTGAGGATGCAGAGGCATCGATGGAACCCTTGGACTCTGGATCGAGTTAGGGAGTGTGCTATTGGGGTTTGATTGTTTTAGTGTGATTTTAGTACATTTGATTAGATGATATGATGCAGACATGTCTGACATGATTGTTGATGATGCAGGCTGACGATAGCTTGATGACCAGACTCACATATGGAGTAAAGGGGCAACACACGACTACTAGAGAGGTTGAGGGAGAGGTGTGGATAACAACCTTGCCACAAACTACTAGCACTCCCACCATGGCTCGAACTATAGGTTAACGATTACCTAGTTCGAGAGGACCCACGATTTCGCGAGGGAAGACTGTGATAGTCGCTCGCGATGATTATAAGGGGTGCACAATAAGGCGGGGGCCTTATTCCTTAGAATCCCTTAGTCTCCCACAAGTTCACCTGGCGGAGTGTTGACTCCAGGGATTATTGATGTCTACCAATCAGTCAAGAAGCGAGTGGCACCCTTGGAGCATGTGGTGCATCCTAAAGGGCACGTCGCACAAAAGAAACAAAAGAAGCAAGTGGAACCCTTGGAGCACGTGGTGCATCCTGAAGGGCATGTCATGCAAAAGAAACACAAGAAGCGAGTGTCACCCTTGGAGCATGTGGTGTGTCCTGAAGGGAACGTCGCGCAAAAGAAACAAAATAGGTGAGTGGCACCCTTGGAGCACATAGTGCATCCTGAAGGGCACGTCGCGTTGATGATGTTAAAGGAATGAACCTAGATGGCCCTAAGACTAATATCTCATTAAGAAATTTTAAAACAACTTCCCTAATTAAAATGTCGCCTAGTTCAGAATCTAAGTCCTAAGTTTAAAACTTCTCTAGGGGTAAAATTTTGTCTACCCGTAAGAAATTATCTCTCTAAAAATAAAATAATAAAGTTTTAAATAAAATAAAAAAAACTTAAGTAATAATTGTGGACTTCATAAATTTTTGGGTAAAATGAAGAGAGTAAGAACTTAAATAAAATATGTGGAAAAAGGGGGGTTTAAAGAAGAATTTAAATATTTAACTTGTGAAAGTGTAAAAGATATTAAAATTATTAATAAAAAGAAAGAGAGGTTAATTTGCACAACTACCATTTTTGGCTCTAATAAAAAGGGGAAAGAAGGGAATAATAAAAATTTAGGAAACTAGGGAATGGAGGTGACATAAAAAGGGAAAGAGGGAACTTATGGTAAAAAGCGAGGTCAACTTAGTAAATAATCTGCAATTAAGAACCTTCTAAATTGAACTAAATTAGCAACTTCATTTTATGGAAAGTATTTAAAACCTGTAAGGGAATCTAGGGACACCTAGGAGTAAAAATAGGAGTAAATCTAGGTGGGTGAGGGAAATAAGACAATTTAATAAATTAAATAAAATAGTTAATGGAGAAACGTGGGGGATGGATGACACTTGTACCAAGGAGAATTTTTGGAAGATTTTTATTAAAATTTAAAATTTAATGAGATTAGGGAAAGAATGGAAGTTCTAAAATTCTATAAAAGAGAGAGAGGAGAAGGGAGAAGGGGATCGGTTGTTAGCGTAATGTTACGCTACCGGATTAGTGACTTGACTGATTACTTGTGGGGAGTTGGGTTTTCCCAGCTCAGATAGGAGTGGTAGCTCGACCTTGCGAGGCGAGCTGGGAGCTAGACATACCATCTGGATAGTGTGTGGCCCCTTTGCGGCTCAGGGGGCTAAGGGGGAAGCAAAGTACCCCTAGCGATTTGTTGGGAGGTATCGGTGAGGTCTCAACAGTCAGCAAGCGGGAGTGGCATGGAGTGCGAGACGCCATTCGAGGCGGGTGTTAAGGTAATGGTACGCTTTTCGATTGATTAATAGAATATTGTAGGATGTATGTTTTTAGATCTGCTTGTGTATTGGGTAGATAAACTATTGATAATTTCATGACTGGAAATTTGACCGATTGATTGACGTGTGCCTTCTTGAGTTGAATACCTCTGCATTGTTTATCCCTTCCTCTTACGATCAACTCGTCACCCTTTGCGATTGTATCCCTCTAGTCGTCGGAGGGTATGTGGTTCTATGTGATTGCCCGCTACACATTGTATGGCTGCTTGTTGTGACGGTCAGTGACTGCATTTTCCCTCTTTCAGAGAGCCTTTATACTTACACCAATGAGTGATTATATCCTCATCTCGAGAAGCAATTGTTATATCCCAACGATTTATCGGCGAATTTAGAATGTATGTCTGTGTTTTGTTTTGTGTGTTTAAGGGATAGCGATTTGGTAATGTTTTCTTCTACGTTTTCTTTTCCTCTTTTGACTGTGTTGCTACAACACTTTTCGTTTTCCCTTTTTTCTTTGAAACGCTTGGGTGAGGGCGTCTACTCTGGAGTGGAGTTAGAAGGTGGGAAGGCCAGATGCATGGCCTCTAGTGGGCATGATTATTCCACTGCTTATAACCGACGGTGGCTCTATTTAACACCCGTTTCGTGTCAACCTTTTTGGGCGATTCGCCTTAGACCAATCCTGCATTTCGGTTTTTTTTTTATGGTTTTAAAATGAAGATAAATCCCTGCGTGATCATTGGTTCAGTTATTTTTATTTGTATTAAAGATTAAAACCCTGCAATTCCATTTTTCCTTTTTATTTCGAGCAACACATTTCCTGGCACTCTGTCGAATGGCTCTTAAAATGATTTGTTGGGTCGTTGTTTTGATTTGCGTGTCTGTTGATTTTATTGTAATGACTAGTTAATCCACCTTCCAAGTTTGAAGGAGAGATTCGTACTCACCTGGTATTGGGCAAATTCCGGGGATACGAATTCATGTGTAACTCTGCAATTTGACTAAAAACCTAGGGACTTCGTTCCTCTTATTTCAATTTTTTCCTCCTTTATATTACAAAGGTTGTCGCGTTTTGGTTTTTTCGGTTGCCAACTTGATATTTTCCTTCCCTTGCCAAAAACGATGGGTCACAGTCGCTTTAGTCTTTGACAACAATCTTGAGCGTTGGGGGTTCTAGTCATGCCTAATGCAGCTCTAGTAATTGATGGTAATAATGGATGACAAGGGAATCAATTACCAAAGGGCGTGACTGGTGAATCTGATGGAAAATTTTAATAGCTTTATGGACGCATTAGTTGATGGAAATTCTGTGACAATCTTAGATTTTGTGTTATTTCACTGACCCCAAAACCTGTGCAGTCATTAACTTACCTCTTTAATGCCATTTCTATTTTGGATTTTCATTAACACATCCAATATCTAGTCGTTGTCTTTTTATGATATTAATCTAATAATTATCTGCAAGTCACTTGAATTAGTTGTTTAACAAGCAAGTTGAATGAATTACCCATATGTTTGTTATCGACCTTTGCACAATCGTAATTTAATAACTAAGACCATGTACCCTTTACAAGCCTACAAAATTACACCCCTTTACCTTAAGGTTGTTGGTCACAGAATATGTGAGGGATAAGTAAATATTTATGATGATAACATCTGCTTTTATCATAGTTAATGGTGGGGATTAATATGTGTTTTATATAATTAAGAATAAATCCTTAGACAATGACATGCTCTTGAAATTCTTGTGCTCTTGTGTAGATTATCAACTACTCAACCTCAGTCTAATCATAACATACCATGTTCACCAATTGTAAAAGTATCCAGTAATAATCAAATCGTTGGAAACGATTAGAATAGTAATTTATGTTATCAATTCCTTACTAGGCATAAAACCATGTAGCATAGCCCAAAACAAATAAGTAAATGATATTCGTAGCACATTCAACAACTTGATAAGATTTGATTGGAAAAGAAACAAATTTATTTTAAATTGGGTAAAAGTCCAGTGTCTATCTCATTTTTGTATTATTGAATGTGGTTGTATGAAATTGGAAAGCAAATAAAATAATCCATGTAAATAATAAAGGGTGATGTGGAAGGAGTGATGCTTTACAAAATAGAATGTCTTTTTAGCTAGCACAAATTCTTATTTTACTAACCTGCCTTGTCATCCTTATGGGTGTTGAGTATATGCTTCTTTCAGTTCCAGTTTAGATACTTGAATTATAATGACGTGCAAATGGTTGGCTGACAGACTAGTTAGATTTTGATTGATGATTACTTTTACTTTAATTATTAATCCAGTTGAATTTTAGACTTGCTTAGTAATGTTCTTTAAATGACAAATTAGATGATGCCCTGTTGTCACTGGTAATTTAGAATTGCGAAATGAAATATTTTCAAGACTAATTTAGATCGTACATTAATGATATTATGCACTTTAGACATGCATTGCAGGGCTCGTAATGAAGGTTGGAAGAAGATGTGTTAATTACCTTACTTGCTTTATTGATTGCCATTGCCTTGTAATTTGAATTAAAAGTACACCTCCCACGCAATACTATAATGAGTAATTTAGTGAGTTATTAATGATTCACGGGCACAAATTGCCTTAATGTAGATAACCTTGTTGATTGCGATTGTGATGGTTATGTTTTTATCATTGGCTTAGTAGGTTTGGTCTTACCATGTCGGGCGGGATGTAAACACCTCCATGTTCCTCAGAACAGTCACCAGCCCTGAGACCTTAAATCGTTAAAATCGATGGGAACCTGGTCTTGAGCATTGCTTATGTGTCTTGGAGGTCCTAACCATTGCAGGGTAGGACGGGAGGGTAGTCAGACTTATTATTTGTCGGTTGATTATTGTTCATTGCTGGCAGATGTTGATGTGCATCTTAGATCTTTATGTTGATATCGCAGTTGTATGCGTCATGAGTCGTTGTCATGTGACAACGCAGAGTATAATGTCTTTTTACCCTTGTACACACGCACACACAAAAAAAAAAAATGCACTTGTTATAAGAGGTTGTCGTCGTAACGAGGAGGTTCGTTACAATCTAACTTTGTACTTTGATCGTCTATGTTGAATTCACATTCATGAATAAAATATGTTACCTTTCTCTTGGTCCCTGTTGCTAACTATACTAATGAGGACTTATCATGCTTTACTTTCTTGAGCTTGTCTAATTCAACTAAACTAGGAGTGATATAACTCAGACTAGCTCCTGGGTCAATTAATATGGAAATGCAGTTATCATGTATTTTACCTTCAACCTCCACGATAGTGGATTGATGAACATCTTTCCTTCCATCCATATCTGCATTAATTTTGTTCATGCTTCTGCCCATATCTCCTACTGTCAAAGCTTCTTGTAGGTTATGGACTAAATTTCTTTGTCACATACCCACTACCTAAATCGGATTTTTTTGGTCTTCTGCCGGACCAGAACCCTGTTGGTCACTATAATTGCTTAATTAATTTTAAACAACCTAGTGAAACATAAATTATCAACCTACGGAAGTCTTTTGTTTCAAAGATAGCCACGCACTATATATGCTCAATTCCAAAAGCACTTAATGTTGTAGTGAAGAAATCTATACTAATTATACTTGCTTGAATGAACTGAAGCTCTGAATTAAATCATAGGAAAGCAATCCCCCTATTGCAATTCTTTAAAACTTAATTAAGAATCCTGGATTACATTAGAAATAATACTGCAATGGGAAAGAACAACTATCTTGCAATCAGAGAACATGACCCTTACTCTCAACAGAGACTCAACATTAACACTCCTTTTATGAAAACAATAATGCAGAAAACAATTAACTCTATCTAACAGAAAACAAAGCACTTCGTTCCTTTCTGTCTAAGCAAGAGCCTTGAGCCTTACTTCAGTTTTAGCACATTTGTGAAGTTGAGGTCTACAGAGAACAGGGTAGTCTGATTCCTTTCTTTCTGAGCAGGGATGTCTAACCCAGTTATGGCTAACACCAAGGAAAGTCTACAGAGAGCAAGATGTTTTGGTTCTTTCCTTTCTGAGTGGGAACCCTTAATCCAATCCCTGGCTAACACACTTGCAGAGGTAAATGAAACCTACAGAAGACAAGGTATTGTAGTCCCTTTCTGTCTGAGCAGGAACACTTTAACCAAATCTCTGGCTAGCACACTTGCAAGGGAAAAGGAAATCTACAGAGGACAAGGTGTTGTAGTCCCTTTCTGTCTGAGTAGGAACACTTTAACCAATTCTCTGGCTAACACACATGCAACAGTAAATGAACTCTACAGAGGGTATGATGTTCCGATCCCTTTCTGTCTGAGCAAGGCCCTGTAAACAATTCTTTGCTATCCTCACAAATCATCACACAATATTGATAAAAATAATTATAAATTTCATTCAATAACTAAGACAGAGTCAGTAGTGTTTCAGCAAAGCAGAATTCATTAAAATAGTGTTCAGCAAACGACAGTTAAACAAAACGTAAACAGTAATTATTCTAACACACTTCTATCTAATGGGTGAATCTTGTGATGAAGGTGGGCCCTCCCTTCTCACAAGATTCCCCTGAATGAAAAGCTAGAGAAGGATACTCAACGCAGTTTTATATTCATYTGTCAAAAYATCACATTACAAATTGAAAGAATAGAATGCGTCCCGCTTCTCTGGAGTTGCTTCAATGTATCAAAACTTGGATATGTCGAATGGTGAATTCCTCTGATTTAAAGAGGAAATCCCTTCGATACAATCATTACAAAGCATATCTGAATCATATCCTAAATCGGATCTCCTTTCTAAATCAGCATAGGATGTCCTATTCTCACGCAACTGAATGCTAATACAGAAGCTGAATGAGGTATTGTTGTTATGGCTGGTGTAACAGCTCCTTCTCATCGCTGCTGATGTTGTTTTAGCATCGCAATTCATGGGTTGTTTCAGCCACGTGAACTGCGCCCTTGACTGTGTCGGCTTTGACTGCTAACTGTAACGGCTTGTGTTTCAGTATCGTGGCGGTCTCCTCTGTGTTTCAGCATCTGCACTTCTGAACTATGTGGCAGCTCCGTGTTTCAGCATCTGCATCCTCGAACTATG
>ML781900.1:301113-374038 GCA_009831015.1 Picea engelmannii | reverse complement strand
AGAATGGAAAGGGGGGCCAAAATCCACTTAAGCGTCGTTGATCATGATGAGTTAATCTCGACCGTTCGAGAGTTGCGTGTCCAATTCTGGACCCCCCCCCCCATTAACGACAGAATGGCCAGGGGGATCCAGAATGAATCCTCAACCATAGATCTAAGCGGGTGGAATCTGGCCATCTAGATCTGCTTGCTACTTACCTTTATGTGCATTCATGCCCCAGCATAAAGCTGGCATCTCTACCTCACATCGAACGGTCATCCCAGACCCAGGACCCTCCGAGAGGATCATGACCATTCGTCAGAGCCTGACCACATGCTAACCTCTCGAGGTTTATAAGTCTGGACTTCAGGGTTTGAGAGCACGGGGAAACATGTCCCTTCGGTATCCCAAATGTCGAAATGTCGAAGTGTTGAACGAACCTCAATCGGAGATTAGCCCCTTGGGTTAAGCATTGGTCGATATGACCTCTTCCCATATGACCACAACCTCTCTTCCATTGGGATTTATCAAGGAGAGAGCCAAACCTATTGTCAACAGGACTCCCGAATCCCTGATTACCGATTTCCCGAAACGGGTAATCTCTCAACACGTCACCTCCTTAAATCGGACGGCCCACAACTGCTCTGGGGTTTCCACCTTGGAGAGTCTCGATCCATTGTCACCAGGACTCCCGATTCCGCGATCCCCGATTTCCCATAATGGGATATCTTACGACACATGGCCTCCGTCAATCGGATAGCTTAGGTCTATCCTGGGATTTCCACAATGGAAAGTCTCGATCTCTTGTCAACAGGAATCCGGATTCCGCGATCCCTGATTTCCCGTAATGGGAGATCTTACGACACATGGCCTCCGTCAATCGGACGGCTTAGATCTACTCCGGGGTTTCCATAATGGAAAGTCCCGAACTCTTTTCAACAGGAATCTCGATCCCGTGATTCCCAATTCATGGGGGGTTTTAACCCTCGGGTAACACCAGATAGATCCAACGGCTGTCGAGATTTTCCAGCCGAGATCTGACGACCCAGATTGGTTCTTACCCATACATTCTTCCACGATTCCTTGGACGTGGAAAAGATCCACGGTCCATATAATCTCATGGACCTTAGGGGTATACGGTCCTAAACCCTTTCACCACCCACGAAGACACAGGAAATCTAAGGGGTAAGGCATTTAACGCCCTTCTCTCTCCTACCAATCTAATGGTCGGGTGTGACGACAGATTTCCCGACGAAATCTCGTCCATCGATCAACACCTATCAAGGTTAAGGCACTTAACACCTCATCTTCTCCTTCCGATCTAACGGTCGTGAGTGACCGCAGACTCCCAACGAGATCTCATCCGTCGATTTGTTACTTTATACTTATGTTGTCATCTCGGTTTTCAAGAGGATCATTCCTCCTCATGCAGGGTCACTAAGGCCTTACGCCTTCTCAACCGCCTTCCCAGTTCTTGATGGGTTTTTCAAGGAAGGTATTTCTATGGGGAGATTTACTCGGGGTACTACCTGAGGTATGTAAGGATGTTGTCCTCCCGAGAAACAGACGTGAAGTCTGAATTTGATCAGTACGCACACAAATAACGAATTCATGAAGACATAAATCATACGTAGTCTTTCCATAGAAATATACAACTACTAGTACTGATCAAAACACCATATAGTCATTCTTATAATGAAATCATTCACAGTTTCACAACTTATGAGCATAATTATCAGAATAAGCACATATATATATATATATGAAGATGCCAGAGGCAAAACACTTATAAGAGATAACACCAGGGTCAAGAAACTGTTGAGAGGGGTGCTCGTTTCCACCCAACTATAGGCTTAGCGACTCCCAACGGATTTACCACTAGCCACCCCCGAGCTGAGACCATGATGTTGTGAGATTGCGTCTCTGGTTTCCAGTGACCAGGAGAGAAGGTTGCAATCCTTCCTCTCTGCTATCACTCACTCTGCATATTTCCAGAGTTCTCCCCTCGCGTCTGCCCCCACAATCACTTCTACCCCACGCCTTATCCTCTTGCGAGGTTGCGTGTGGTGCGATTACCCTCGCGCTGATTAGGCCTGACGGCTCTACAGATGGGAGGTTCACCTCCCATCCCTCATTAAACCATCTACCTACCAGCGTGTGAAACATTTAATTCAGGGCCAGCAAGCCGCTTTTGGTTCTCCGGGCCAGTGGATTCCAAATACAGAATTAATTCTCGGTGGAAGTTAACACTACCTTTCCAGGTGCCCTCCACTGCCATCATGGTCTCGTTTTTTTCACATCCCCTCTCAACAGTCCTGCAATAAATTCAAAATTTTATTCACATTCATTGACCTTTTCCTCAAGGTCCATTTACATCACATATCCACATTTATGAGTTCACAATAGTTCTTGGCCAGTCCAGTTATATTTACAAGCTGGGGGAAACAGGGTGTTACAATTCCCTCCCCCTTAAAAGGAACACCGTCCTTAATGTTATTATCTACTAGCATGAATGGTATGTACAAAAGTAAACAAAATCGGATATGCATGTCTCATGGCATCCTCCATTTCCCATGTAGCCTCATCTGGGCCAAAATGCTTCCACTGCACCTTGACCTGTGCAATGGTTTGGTTCCAAAGTGGGGTTTCCTTTCTGTCCAATATGCATTGGGGTTCTAGTAGAAATTCTCCCTCCGATTCCACCTGGATCACAGACCAGTCAATTATATGATTAGCATCATGCACATATTTCTTCAATAATGAAACATGGAAAGCATTATGTGCTTTTACTGTGGGAGGAACTGCTAGCTGATAGGATACAGGTCCCAGTCTATCTAGAACCTCAAAGGGTCCACAATATCGGGGTTCCAACTTGGCACAAGCTCCCATTTTCAGGGAACTCCTTCTGGGATTAATTCTGAGATATACATGGTCTACCATTTTGAACTCTCTTGGAGTTCTCTTTTGATAAGCATAACTTTTCTGTCGGTTCTGAGCGACCTTCAGATTTTGTTTTATCTGAGTCACTTGTTGTTCCAATTCTTTCAACATGTAGGGTCCAAAAGAAATCCTATTTACAGGATTACTCCAGCTGATTGGAGTATTACACGGCCTACCATAGAGGACCTCGAAGGGACTCATCTTTAAGGATGCTTGGTAGCCGTTGTTGTAGGCAAATTCTACCAATGTCAGGTAGTCTTCCCATTTCCTGGGTTGATGCATTACATGCATGCTTAACATATCCTCTAATATATGATTCACTCTTTCTGTCTGTCCATCGGTTTGAGGGTGGTAGGCGGTGCTGAACAACAATTTGGTCTCCAATCCCGTCATCAATTATTTCCAAAAATTGGAAGTAAATTTTGTGTCTCTATCAGACAATATCTCTTTCGGCATACTGTGCAGTCTGAACACCTCTTTTATGAATATCTGGGCAATATCTAGTGCCTTGCAGGTTGATTTGATGGGGATGAAATGAGAAGACTTGCTCAGTTTATCCACCACCACCATAATGACATCATTTTGTTTGGTTGAAGTTGGTAATCCAGTGATAAAATCCATGGAGATGGTTTCCCATTTCTAGTCTGGGATGGGTAAAGGGTGTAATAGTCCTGCTGGGTGTCGATGTTCTGCTTTAACCTGTTGACACTCTATGCATTGGGCCAAATATTTGGCTATGTCCTTCTTCAATCTAGGCCAATAAAATTGTTTTCGGGTGGCAGTGATCATTTTCTGGTATCCTGGGTGACCAGTGTAGGGTCTTTTATGTAGTTCATCCATGATGAACCTCTTCAAGTTGTCACGATTTGGAATGTACATTCTATCTCTGTAGGTGAGCAGACCTCCTTTGGTCATCTGGTAGCCTTCATACTTTACTTCAGAGGTTTTTTGCTATAGGTACAGGGTCACAGTTTTAACGAAGGGATTTGTTTCTTGTGCATTTCTGACTCTGTCCTTGACATCCGTCTCGCAGGTACTCATCGTTTCCAGGTGAATCGTTCTCATGCTCCTGCTAAGGGCATCAGACACCCTATTTTATTTCCCTTTGATGTGTTTGATTTCAAAATCAAACTCACTAAGGAGGGCCATCCATCTAGATTGTCTAGCATTGAGCTTTGGTTGATCAAACAAATACCGCAATACACAGTGATCCGTCATAAGTACAAATTTCCTTCCCAGGAGGTAATGCCTCCACATTTTCAAGGCATGCACTATGGTATCCAGTTCTAGATCATGAGTCACATAGTTGACTTCATGCTCATTCAATTTTTGGGATTCATAGCAGATCACCTTTCCTTCCTGCATAAGGACTCCTCCGAGCCCTTCCTTACAGGCATCTGTGCACACAAGGAAGTCACCTTTTGGGTCAGCATTTTTCAACATGGGTGCATGGGTTAGTAGATGTTTCAAGGTTTGAAATATTTCTTCACATTGTTGTGTCCACAGGAATTTTGTCCCCTTCTTCTGGAGGATAGTGATTGGACAACCAATCTTGGAGAAATCTTTTATAAATCTCCTATAGTATCCCGCCAATCCCATAAAGGATCTGACGTCAGAGACATCCTTTGGGGTAGGCCATTCCATAATAGATTTGATCTTGTTAGGATCTACTGCTACCCCTTCCTCGAACAGAACATGTCCCAAGTAGTGTATTTGCTTCTGAAAGAAGTCACATTTGTTGAATTTAGCATAGAGCTGATGCTCTCTTAGCACTTGCAACACAAGTCTAAGATGTTCTTCATGTTCTTCTCTATTCTTAGAGTAGATTAATATGTCATCAATGAAGACTATTACAAATTTATCTAAAAATTTACTGAGTACATTGTTCATTAAGAACATGAAAGTGGCAGGGGCATTGCTTAACCCAAATGGCACTACCACAAACTCATAATGACCATACCGTGTCCGGAAGGCGGTTTTATGGATGTCTTCACCCTTGATTCAGACTTGATGGTATCCCGACCTCAAGTCAATCTTTGATAAAATAGACACTCCTCCCAACTGATCAAATAGATCATTGATCTTGGGCAAGGGGTATTTGTTCTTTATGGTTACTTTATTGAGTTGTCTATAATCTATACACAGTCTAAGGGTGTCATCCTTCCTTTTCATGAACAGGACCGGTGTTCCCCATGGGGACACGCTGGGTCGAATATAACCCTTATCCATCATTTCTTTCAATTGTAGTTTGAGTTCCACTAACTCAGGTGTGCTCATCCAGTAGGGTGTCCTCGACACCGGCACCGCTCCTGGTGCGAGCTCTATTGAGAAGTCAATGTCTCTTCTCGGAGGTAGGCTCGGTACTTCCTCCAAAAACAAATCTCTATATTCTCTTAGGATAGGATGATCATCAGGGCTTGGTTTAGCACCTTCGATTGTTTTTAACACCTGTATTGCATATAGGGGACATCCCTTTCGGCAATACTTTCTCATTTGTAGGGCTGATATTTGCCTCACCGAGACCGGTTTTCGGATCCCTTGAAGGGTTATCCTTTTTCCTTCTTTGCTCACACATTCTAAGGTTTTATGGTAACAGTCCAGTTTGGCTTTATGGGCGGCCAGCCAGTCCATACCAATCAACAGATCGTATGATCCCAGGGGTAATACATTAAGGGTTGCTTGGGTGGGGAATTCACTCAACATTAATTGGCAGACTGGTATGACCTCTGCTACCCTTCTTTTGGTGCCAATTATTAACTATACCAACCATGGCTTAGTTTGCGTTCGTGGCTGTAGCTTACATTTATCAACAGCTTTAGGGGCTATATAACTCAAATTTGAACCAAGGTCAATCAAAACAGACACCAGATGGTTGAAAATCATACCTTCTATTTCCACCACTGAATCTTGGTGGTCATCTTGGTTATTATCCAAAGATGCATAGATCTGCGACACACTCCTTGCCACATCATTGACTGTGGGAGCTTCCTGAATGTTATAAACTTTTCGACTATTCGGTTGTCGGTGTGGACAGTCTCTCAGGAGATGCTCCTCTCCGCAACCCCAACATTTTAGAGGTTCTCTCTTTGGATTATCAGTCTTTAATGGTATAGGTCCAGAAGTTTTATTTCCGCCTGATGATGGAAAATTCTATTGGAGTACACTCCGGGATGGAAGGCTCATTCTGGGGTTCTTCTTGTAGTTTTTAAATCCTGAGGATTTGCTCCCCTTTTCCTAAAATTTTGAACCACTCTTCTGTTTCCAGTCTCCACGAGACTCTGCCCGATGTCCATATTGTTCATGACAATATGTTGCCTTTCAAATAGTTTCTTCTAAGGTCTTTGTCTTATCGAATTCAGTTCAGTTCCGGTATTCCTTGGGTAGCCCACTGATGAAGCGTTGCGCTTTCACCTTCTCTGCTTTGATGTAGGGTACATATCTCAATAAGTCAAGGAATTTGTTGACATATTCCTCTATAGTGAGTTGTCCCAGTTTGAGTTCATAAAACTCTTTAGCCTTTTCGTCGAAATATCTTTCCGACAAATACTTCTTCCGGAAGTAATTCTCAAACCGTTTCCAAGACAGGTCCTCCTCGCAGACCCCTTTCATGCTCTTAAGATCTTCCCACTAGATGGAATCCTTTCTATTTAGATTGAAGGTGGCCACTCAAGCCTTCAAATTCTCTGAAAAATCATGGACTCTGAAATATTTCTTCAGTCCAAGTAGCCAGGCCTCGGCTTCCTCTCCCTTCTTTATCTCACCATTGAAGGAGGGAGGTTTGGCCTTTCTGAATTCCTCAAATTTATGACCCTTGGAAGTCTTTTGCTTCTTCTGTTCTCTTTGAGAATAGGAATTGGTCCTACTGCTGGAAGAGCCTTATGAATCACCAGCTTCCTTCTCAGTGGAATTGTCTGGCACTGGTCCTTTACCTCTGGGGTGGACCTTTGTTGAGGTTCTTCTCTCAGTATGGCCACTGACACGATCATGTTTCTGCATCTTGGGCTCATGTTGCATTTGTTGTTGTAGGTCAGATAAGCTCTGCAGTAAAACTGCATTAATTTCAGTTTGCTTTTCTTGCTCTTTCATCATCCTTTCATTGTTAGCCTTGTATCTTTGCAATTCAACCATGAGACTCCTCACAGTCTCGACTAGATCTAGAGGGGTTCCTATTGCTCTCCTTTCGTCAGACTCTTCGTCTCTATTATGGGAGCCTTCTCCCATATCTTGGTGAGTCACCATACTCTTCATCTGTCGATTCCCACAGCTGATCGTTCACTAGAGTGAAAAGACAAACGCTGGCTATTAGTCAAGTGTTAAATACATTTTCATAATTTGCGCATAATTTATATCTCTTTCACATGCATACACAGTTGGGTTCTCGTTTATAATTTTTTAATCCTGGACAAGAGAGTTAAGTTACGGGGTTACTCCTCATAGGAGTACTTCGAACGGAGCTTATGAACAACTCGTACATGATCCCAATCAGGCTGAGTGTTGTAACCATGCTCTGATACCACTTTGTCACATACCCACTACCTAAATCAGATTTTTCTAGTCTTCTGCCGGACCAGAACCCCTAATTATCCAGGGAGGCCCAGCGTAAGCTGGTTCTTTCTCTCTCCTTCTTCGTTCCCATGTGATCGTGGGTCATGTTCACGGTTCAATTTGAACGCAGTGCCTATTTGTATTTCACGCCTCGGAGCTACAGTAATGTCTAAACATTCGACTCTGCAACCGTCGAACCTCGACAGGGCTAGCGACCGACCAATGGGGACGAATCCCTATAGGGTCAACAAATGGCCAATAAGAACAAATCTCAACAGGGGTAGAGAACCGCCAGTGAGAATAGGCCTCGTTGCGCGGTTAAGTGGAATACAGGTGGAAAAAAGGGAAACTCGACATGGTAGTCGACATGAGAGGAGGGGGGCCACACTTCACATGACACACTATTCTGGACCCTTCCCCCCCCATTAAAGACAGAATGGCAAGGGGGGTCCGGAATCCACTTGAGCGTCGTTGATCATGATGAGTTAATCTCGACCATTCGAGAGTTGCATGTCCAATTCCAGACCCCCCCCCCATTAACAACAGAATGGCCAGGGGGCTCTGGAATGAATCCTCAGCCATAGATTTGAGTGGGTGGACTCTGGCCATCTAGATCTGCTCTCTACTTACCTTTATGTGCATTCGCGCCCCAGTGTAATGCTGGCATCTCTACCTCACATCGAACGATCATCCCAGACCCAGGACCCTCCGAGAGGATCCTGACCATTCCTCAGAGCCTGACCACCTGCTAACCTTTCGAGGTTTATAAGATTGGACTTCGGGGTTTGAGAGCACAGGGAAACATGTCCCTTTGGTATCCCGAATACCGAAATGCCGAAGTGTTGAACGAACCTCAATTGGAGATTATCCCCTTGGGTTAAGCATTGGGGAATATGACCTCTTCCCATATGACCACAACCTCTCTTCCGTCGGGATTTATCAAGGCGAGAGCCCGACCTATTGTCAACAGGACTCCCGAATCCCCGATTCCCGATTTCCCAAAATGGGTAATCTCTCGACACGTCACCTCCTTAAATCGGATGACCCACAACTGCTCCGGGGTTTCCACCTTGGACAGTCTCGATCCCTTGTCACCAGGACTCCTGATTCCATGATCCCCGATTTCCCATAATGGGAGATCTTACGACACATGGCCTCCGTCAATTGGACGGCTTAGGTATATCCCAGGATTTCCACAATGGAAAGTCCCGATCTCTTGTCAACAAGAATCCTGATTCTGCGATCCCCGATTTCCCGTAATGGGAGATCTTACGACACGTGGCCTCCATCAATCGGACGACTTAGAACTACTCCGGGGTTTCCATAATGGAAAGTCTCAAACTCTTGTCAACAGGAATCCCGATCCTGCGATTCCCGATTCACGGGGGTTTTAAACCCTTAGGTAACACTAGATAGATCCAACGGTTGTCGGGTTTTTACAGCCAAGATCTGACGACCCAGATTGGTTCTTACCCATACATTCTTCCACGATTCCTTGGACGTGGAAAATATCCAAGATCCAGATAATCTCATGGACCTTGGGGGTCTACGGTCCTAAACCCTTTCTCTACCCACGAAGACACAAGAAATCTAAGGGATAAGGCATTTAACGCCCTGCTCTCTCCTACTAATTTAAGGGTCGGGTGTGACCACATATTTCTCGATGAAATATTGTCCATCGATCAACAACTATCAAGGTTAAGGCACTTAACACCTCATCTTCTCCTTCTGATCTGACGGTCATGAGTGACCGCAGATCTCCCGACGGGATCTCATCTGTTGATTCGTTACTTTATCCTTATGTTTTCATCTCGGTTTTCAAGAGGATCATTCCTCCTCATGTAGGGTCACTAAGGCCTTACGCCTTCTAAACCGCCTTCCCGGTTCTTGATGGGTTTTTCAAGGAAGGTATTTCTATGGGGAGATTTACTCAGGGTACTACCTAAGGTATGTAAGGATGTCGTCCTCCCAAGAACCAGATGTGAAGTCTGAATTTGATCAGTACGCACACAAATAAAAAATTCATGAAGACATAAATCATACGTAGTCTTTCCATATAAATATACAACTACTAGTACTGATCAAAACACCATACAATCATTCTTATAATAAAATCATTCACAGTTTCACAACTTATGAGCATAATTATTAGAATAAGCACATATATATATATATATATANCAAGCAACTTCTGAGAGGGGTGCTTGTTTCCACCCAACCATAGGCTTAGCAACTCCCAGCGGATTTACCACTAGCCACCCCCGAGATGAGACCACGATGTTGTGAGACTGTGTCTCTGTTTTCCAGTGACCAGGAGTGAAGGTTGCAATCCTTCCTCTCTGCTATCACTCACTCTGCATATTTCCAGAGTTCTCCCCTCGCGTCTAGCCCCACAATCGCTTCTACCCCATGCCTTATCCTCTTGCGAGGTTGCGTGTGGCGTGATTACCCTCACGTTGATCAGGCCTGATGGCTCTACGAATGGGAGGTTCACCTGCCATCCCTCATTAAACCATCTACCTACCATCCTGCGAGACATTTAAGTCAGGGCCAGTGAGTTGCTTTTGGTTCTCTGGGCTAGCGGAGTCCAAATATGGTATTAATTCTTGGTGGAAGTTAATGCCACCTTTCCAGGTTCCCTCCACCGTCATCGTGGTCTCTTTTTCTACACATCCCCTCTCAACGGTCCTGCAATAAATTCAAAATGTTATTCACATTCATTGACCTTTTCCTCAAGGTCCATTTACATCACATATCCACATTTATGAGTTCGCCATAGTTCTTGGCCAATCCAGTTATATTTACAAGCTGGGGGAAATAGGGTGTTGCATTCTTGATGTGAAAATTAAGCATGGACAATTTGTCCTCAAGTGATTTTCTCCAGACTCCCAACGCTTCAATGGTTGTCTGGGGCTGTCCCCAACTTTGTTGACTCCCAAGTTAATTGGCCTACCTCCCCCTTGAATGCTCTGGGTGTTTGAACAATAGTCCTTCTTTTGGAAACTTTTTTCCATATCATGGAAAGGGGCTGGTTGGAACCCTTTCTTTCGCTGATTCATTATGTCCTATTTCTTGTACTTCCATGCCTTGGGAATTTTAGACCTTAGTTTGTACTGATCATAACACATCTGATCCTTTCTAAACACTTCATTTAAATACTTGGGATTGTCAAATTCAATTCTATCGTTGTACGACTGTGGTAGACAACTTAAGAATCGTCGTATCTTTACTTTGTCTTCCTTGATGTATGGTACAAATCTCAATAGTTCTAGAAATTTATTTATCAAATCGTCCATGGTCATTTGTCTGAGTCTTAGCTCGTAGAATTACTTAGTTTTTCTTTTGTAATAGATTTCTAACAAATATTGCTTCTTGAAATAATTTTTAAAATCTGACCATTCCATTTGTTTCTCTTTCAATCCCCTAGCCAATTTCAGGTCTTGCCACTAGATACTTGCTTTTCCCTTGAAGTTGTAAATGGCCATTCTAACTTTCATATTACTAAAGTAGTTGTAAATCTGTAACTATTTCTTTATATCTAGTAGCCATGATTTAGTCTCTTCACCCGTCTTTGATTCTCCATCAAAGGTGGATGATTTTATTTTCTTGAATTCACCTTCCAGGTGATCTACTTGTTTTCTTTTTCTTCCCGTAGTTGTTTTGTTTCCTGTCATGTGTGTGTCTTCGGAAGAACTATCCTCATTTTTCATTTCATGACCAGAGTTTTTAGAGGACCTTTTTTTGAGTTCTTCCTCTTTTTCATCGTTCTTTGGGATCGTCTTGGTTACTATACTATGTAGAAACATTTCATTTATTTCTAACTGGTGTTCCTATGCCTTTTTCAGCTTTTTGTTATCTTCTTTAAACACTTGTAATTCAACGATGAGGTTATTCATTATTTCCAAAACCTGGGTGGATGAACTTCCTTCACTGTTATGCTCTAGTTCTTTAGGAAGTCCTTGATTAGGATTCTCTTCAGGTCTAATTTCTTCTTCATTTTGTGTTGACATTATCACAACAGAACAACAATTTTTTTGCTTATAACAGTAAACATGTCTGTTAGTTTTTTTGCAACATAAATAAAATAATTAAATTGATTTGGCCTTGCCCTGAGGTCCAAGTGTTGTAACCTTCATCTCTGATACCATATGTACTGTAGCCCAAATTTCCTAAAAAAAATTAGAGGGCATTAAAGTCCCTTGATTCTCTAACATTTTTTGTGACACGGAGATAATCCATTATATATATATCTTATTCCTTTAATGTATGCATAGAATTTTTACTTATTTGTCAGGGATAAGTTTTCATTAATGAATTTTCATTGATGTCAACAATATAACAGTTAGAAAAGAATGAAAAATATCAAACAATGTGCAGATATTCAAGATCATAAGAAAGGACATTAATCAAATCTCAGAAGGATGAGGGCATTATAGAAATGTTGTCGGGATCAAAATCCCCACAAGAATACTCCAAAGGATTCAAGGAATAATCATGCTAAATCCTCAAATATGGATGAATGCCTGAAATCCTCTTTTCGAGATATTTCCAATGATTGTTTCCTTGCTCAATTCTGAGCTTTGAGAAGAAAGTTTCGATCCTTTAGAAATTGTGCTTTTTATTTGATGCATTCCTTCTGCAGTTGATCTCTTTTCTCTGAGCTAATGGCTCTTATATCTTTGTTGTACCCTATCAACAATTTCCTAGGTCTTCAGTACCTCTTTTGAAGTAGGTTCAAACCAAACGAAACCCATGAGATTCCTTCCCAACCCCTTTTCCCTTCTTTAACACAGTTTTTGGGCACTAGCCCTTCTTCTTCATACCTCAATTGCATGTGACCACAGGCTATGACCAGATGCTATCGGATAAGTACCTATCGAAAGCCTTGAGAGCTTCAGGGATCTGGAGCTTTGTCTTCAGAAGATATTGCTACTTCATTCGTTATTTCTCTGAAACACCGAATTGACAAACTTCGCGAAGTGGGGTACATCAACCGTCCACGACTTCCTACACAGCCAACAGTTGGAATTTATTATAGAATTCTAGGATTTAGAATTTTTGGTTTTTCCATACTCTCCAACCTTCCATAGTGCTTTGTCTTTGGACTGTGGTATCATTTTCCATGTACCTTCTCTCGATCAAGGATCAAGATTAACTCCGGCTTCTGGGAGTTCTCGACTCAATGCAACTGCAACACAATTCCTCTAGAGTACCAAGTCTTCGGACCTTGGGATCAGGCACCACGCATCCACTAGGGCCCACATTCTCTGTTCTTGAACTAATAAATATTTAAAACATCACATCAACTTTAGTATTTTTAAAAATTGAGGGGACATGGTTTGGTGGTTTTGGATTAACCCGTCGATCGTTTCACAATTATCCCCACGCTGACACGTACCCTTTCTAGGAAACCATGGTTTGGATTGTGGAACCACCCTATAGAATTATCTGTCGTGCAACTTCGATCTCCACAATGCCTCCTGGCCATCGATATTTATAGATCATGGTCAAATTTACTGTATCCCTGATATAGCTAATGTCTTCGCCAAGTTTAACTACCTTGTGCCACTACCTAGAGATTTTTGTGTCAAAGATGAACCATTAGATTAATTCGATTTGCTCAAGTTTTATTCGGGGAATCTCGCTTCAGGAGAATTGAGAATTGGGAATGGATAACCCAAATTCCTGAAGGCCGAAATGAGTCTAGACCATTGATATATAACTGATCATAGTTGTTAGATCTAGGAGGAGGATATGTGTCGTGATAGGAGATCTACATCAGCAGACCATGTCAGTAATGACATGTGGCACAATCAAATGATGACAAGTGTCAAGAATAAAATGGCATTTCAGGTACATGTTATTCACGAATCTAAGTGACATGTGGCATCCACTCGGCCAATGCCAAGTTAGTAGTGACGTCAGCAAGTTACATCACTTCGGGAGTATGTACTTCGGGGAAAACCAGTTTCTAACATCAGAAATCACCCAAAGCACTGAAGACTGAAGTTAAATCTAACCATTGATCTAATTATGAACTCAAGATAGGTTTTTTCCTTGGCTTATTCCATTGTTTGGTTTCCATTAAAATGCTAGCATAGTTTACTAAACCCTCGTTTTTCTTCTTTTGTAGGTTGTGCAAATCAAGGTAATTGGACTAAGGAAACATATTTCTCAAAAGGTATTTGAGTTCTAATCTATGCATGCATTTCTTCGGTTACATACGGATTCTATGTATACTTCTTAGCACTATGTTTACAATACAAGAGGATGTGGGGTGTTTGATCTATGGTACTCCAACTGTAATATTTGAACAATGATCGATTGAATACAATGGTTGATTTTGCAAGATACTTTGAATTCATCACTATATTTATGTGGTAATGAAGAATGTACTCAGACGGTTATTCGTTCTATCTATTATATGTGGTAATTGTGTATGTACAGATTTAAATGGAAATTCAATATATATGTACCACCATCACATTTCCAATAAACAATATATTCAATATCCTTTAACTATACTAAGCCATCATATTCCTAACAAATAAAAATCATAAGCATAACATTGAAAAGGAATGCAAGCCAAGATACATATTTGAAACTTGATGCTGGAATACAAATGGAACAACCACGTTCCACCCAACCATAGAACATAACAACCAAGTTCACTTGATGTGTTCACCCCCTATCCTAAACATGATGTTGGCAAATGTTTAATAGGTAGCATATGCTTGTCATTGATGGAAAGTACAGCAGTGAAGATGGCATGAGTACAGGAAGAATGTAACAGATGGGCATCGAAAGTATTTTAGGAAGACGCTGCAGAGCAAGCTCCATAATTTTAGAAGAGATAGTACAGAGGATTGTTGGCAGGTTTAACAGGAAAAGTGAGCTTGTCATTGATGGCAGGATCAGAGTGTGCATCGATGGCAAAACAGGAACAAAGTAAGCTCAGGAGGAATTAACGCAGAGTCGAATGTAGTGCGTAGGTGTGCACCAGCGATGAGGTTAACTCATTGCTAAAGTTCAAGAGAGATAGTGTACTCAAGATCACAGGAGGATCAAAGGTCAAGGCCTTTGACACTTACAAATTCTTCTAAGTAAGGAGGATGAGTAAGCTCGGGCGGAGAAGCGACATTGATCATTGGATCCCATTCACAATTCCTAATGACTGTCAGATCTGAATCCAGAGAGGAGGAGAAAAAAGATGGAGGATAGATCTTAGGCGTCAGATCTGAGCATAAGATCCGACCATCATTGGATCAGGAAGAACCTGCATGTTCTTTAAAGTGCAAGGAGTAGCAGGCTCACAAAATCCTGAAAGAAGGAGGACCGTCCATCTTCAGGTAGGACACGTGGACATAGATCAACATTTCACTGACTAGAAATTCAAAGTTTAGAAATGCTCCAACCTCTCACCTCTCAAAAACACGATATGCGAAATCGCGAAATCATCTTAGCCGTCAGATCAAGGTGGCGATCTGGACTGTCGATCCAACTCCATTTCGGAGTTTTGTGGATCGAGAGTTGGAGATGTAAAATAACATTCACCACAGGAATGCTGAAATCGCGATATGCGAAATCGTGATTTAATCACAGCCATCAGATCAAGGTGTGATCTAGACCATCGACTCCATTTCAAAGTTTCACGACTCCCGACTTGAAGAGGCAAGAAATATGACCATTGAAATCGTGATATGTGAAATCGCGATTTAATTGTAGCCGTCAGATCAAGGTGTGATCTAGACTGTCAACTCCATTTCGGAGTTTCACGACTCACGACTTGAAGAGGCAAGAAATATGACCATTGAAATCGCGATATGTGAAATCACGATTTAATCGCAACCGTAGATTCGTCAAAATCGTGGACCGTTGATTTAAGCTCCATCTCGAAGCTTCGTGTATCGCGACTTGGAGTGACGAGAACCTCCATCATAGGAACCACGAGATGTGACATCGTGAAAAGATCAGGACCGTCAGATCACCTAGAACATGGACCATCGATCTGAGCTCTATCTTGGAGTTTTGCCTATCGCGACTTGGAGTGACAAGATCCTCGATCTAAGGAACAACGAGATGCAAGATCGCGAAAAATATCTAGACCGTTGATTCATCGATATTGTGGACCGTCGATCAGGGTCAATGAAGACCATAAGTTCGCAGCACCTTATAGCGCAGCCTATGGTCACCGTGTGTGGTCACATGGAGGAAGGACCTAGTGCAGATAAGCTCTGCCACATAATTTTGGGGATCGCGTCTGGGAGTGTCAAAACACGGGATCATACGAATGTCGAAATACCAAAAAGGTGAAATATCAATATAACCGGTGGTCACCGCCTGTGGTCACGTAGAGGAGGGAGCTAGAGCAGCCAAGCTCCTTTTCGAAGCTTGCAACATGAAGAGTCAAGATGCCTCATCATAGAATATTCGAACTGTGAAAGTGTGAAACACATAAATCACAGCTAATCCAATGGTGTAGATGAAACTGAAGGAGATCGGAGGGCTACTGTTGCACGTCATAGTGTAACTGCCAGAAACCACTGATGGTTTCATCCAGAGGACTCGAAGACACTTCAGGGTGATTGACAAAGGAGATGAAGAGTCTCTGGGAATCTTCAAGAGGGATGAAGATGCTCGTGGATTCGATTGACAACTGGATGAGCATCGAAGCTTGTAACTGGAACAGAGAAGGTGAGCTCGACCGTCATAGAGAAGACGAAGAGTTTGAACTACTAGAGAGGCTGAGGAATCTCAGGATAACATACAGTGATGTTGAACGAGTGGAAAAACGGCCAGAGAAGCTGAAGAGTCACGATGATGATCAGACAGAGAACTCGAGTTGTGGAGGAGGTTGGTGCGGTATGAGCATGCAGAGGAATGGCAAATATTGCATGCACAAGGTGCACAGAAGCTATAAGGACACGGTACAGAGAAGAGATTGGGTTGTCGTTGTTGTTGGACTTGTTGTGGTTGCTGTTGTTGAAGGTGATTGATGCGGGAAGAAGGAGGAGAGTGCAACAACTAAATTGAATAGAAGAGGAACTGTGCAGTGAATGGATATGGTGCACAGAGCATAAAAAGCAGAAGAACAGAAAATGCAAGTCATGTGTGCAGGAAGAAAGTGAGGCAAACAGAGCAACGAAATGAAATAGAACAATGATGAGTCTGGTAAGCCACTGTTGAACATTATATCACCCTAATAAGTTTCAGTAGAAAAGATTCATATTTCAGGGTGGTTGGGAGGTGCTAGGGAGGACTGTTGTCCTCATAGGTTCAAGTGGGTGCTTGAACACAGGGAGTTGTAGCTTCCATCTAGTTGTAGCCAGAGAAACCAGGGTGGCAGGGTGGTGCAAGGGAGAACTCTTGTTCTCTGTTATATAGGTTGGTGTCTGTATGATTGGAAGTTGGTACTTCCATCTAGTTGGTTCAAGAGAATCCAGGGAGTTGGTGCTTCCTTCTAGTGGGTGCTAGAGAAAATAGAGAGTTGTTTCTCTCAGCAAGTAGCAACTTGAAAAACTGAGGTTGTAGCCTCATTATGAGTTGGTGCTCATATGTATGACAATGTAAAGAATGTAACTATTACTTATCATATAAAGAAAAATATGTTTTTACCCTGTATGGGTTTCCTCGGGAAATATCTGTCTCTATGTTTCTCATATATGTGACTGATGTTGAATGTGCCATTGTTTGTTTCCCTGCATTATTGTGATCATCATTTAGTGTTTTTGCAAAGAGTTTAAAAGAAGCATAATTGTTTAAGCACGGTGACAACTAATTCACCCCCCCCTCTCAGTTGTCCAACACATGACTCCATAAGGGAAAACTGAATGATCCTCCTTAGCTATAGTCACCATTTACAAATCACAAATTCCTTTGCCTCACACTAAGAGTGCTCATAAAAGTAAATAGTTTATTTTCCCAAACATACTAAGCAATGTTCTGCCTCCTCCATACGTTGTTTTTATATGCATCCTTGTGCCTAGGTATTTCCTTCCCTCCTTGGGAAATTTACATCTTTACAAATCCCTGATTTTTAGGGGCTGCTAGTGGTCAAATTCCACATTTTCCACTTGCAAAAATCATCCTTGAGGTAACTCAAACTTGTTCCCCACTTATGGAGTCATGGTCAGCTATTTTTAACCTAGTTGTTCCATTTGTCTTCCAGCATTTAATTTATTAAAATTTTGTCTTACACATGTGTCAAATAAAAGAGGAAAGTTGGGCAAGTCAAATATTTTTCCAACAGTCATCAAATAATTAATTAAAACAATCAAAATTCTAAAGATTTTCCATAAATGGAAATTAATTTCCAAATCCAAATTTTCCAAAAACGAAAATATATTTCAAAGTTCACATAGAATTTAATATTCTAAAATTTGAGGATATTACAAATCTCCCCCTTTGGCATTGATGGAAACACTCTGATGCAATACTGAATTCATGTCACTCATGCTCCTCCTGTGACCACTGCTCCCCCTAGAATCATGCCTTTGTGCTTTTCATATGATAAATCTCTCCCCCTTTGTCATCAATGGCAAAGATATTTTTCCATCCAGGGATGCTCCCCCTAACTGAACTATCCTTGGGGATACTCCCCCCGACTAAACTCTTCCTGAAACTGATCTTCCAACCTGAACTATCCTCTTTATAGTGCTTCCTCGTGTAAATCTAATATATATAAGATAAGAATTCAAAATCATTCATTTTGGAGTAGAAATTACTCCAAGTCTCTGGTGAAGATACTCAAAGCCTTCTATTGGAAGAGGTTTTGTAAAGATGTCTTCCACTTGTTCTTTTTTGCCCACATATTCAACTCTGATGTTCTTCTTTGCAACCTATTCCTGTAGAAAGTGATATTTGATTGGACTGTGCTTCATCTTGGAGTGCATCACCGGGTTCTTTGAGATATTGATGGTGCTTGTATTATCACAATAGATTGGAATAGTCTCATCATACTCAACCTATATATGTGTCATAGTTTGTTTCATCCATAGAACTTGTGTACAACATGTTGTCATTGCAATATACTATGCTTCGGCTCTAGATAAGGATACTGATGAATTTTTCTTGCTTAGCCATGATACTAAACACTCAGCCAAGTAGAATGTTGCTCCACTAGTGCTCCATTGGTCATCAATGCAACCTGCCCAATCTCCATATGTGTAGGAAATAAGTGATAGATCCTTTCCTTTTGGATACCATAATCCAAACTCTTTTGTTCCTTTGAGATATTTGAAATCCTCTTCACTACTAATACATGTGATTCCTTTGGTGCTGCTTGAAATTGTGCCACCTGTCCAACTGCCTACATTACATATGGTCTTGATGTTGTCACATATAGTAAGCTACCAATCATTGGCATGTATTTCCTTTGGTCTGTAGACTTGGAATCATCATATTTTCTCAACTTGCAACTGGTTTTCATAGGAGTGGTAACTAGTTTTCACTCTTCCATTCCAAACCTCTTTAGCATTTCTCTGATATACTTAGTTTGAGAAATAAAAATTCCTTGGTTGCTTTGACATATCTGAAGACCCAGAATGAAGAATAGTTCTCCGAGTAATGACATTTCAAATTCATTATGCATATCCTTTGGAAATTTCTGGCTTAACCTATTATCATCACTTCCAAAAATAATTTCATCAACATAAACTTCAATTAATAAAATACTATCTTGAGTTACCTTGATGTAGAGGTTGTTGTCTGCACTTCCTTTTCTGAACCCTGCCTGTTGTAGATATTTATCCAGTCTAGAGTACCATGCTCTAGGAGCATGTTTTATACCATACAAGGCCTTCTTCAATTTGCACATGTAATCTTCATTCTTTGACAAATGAAATCCCTCTGGTTGTTCGATGTAGACTTCTTCTTCAAGTTCCCCATCCAGAAAAATTGATTTCACGTTCATATGATACACTTTAATATTATTGGAGCATGCATAAGATAAAATAAATTAGATTGCTTCCATTCTTGCAACTGGGGAAATTGTCTCTTCAAAGTCGATTCCTTCAACCTGTGCGTATCCTTTACATACAAATCTAGCTTTGTTCCTTGTAACCTTTCCATCTTCATTCAATTTATTTTTGAATACCCACTTTGTGCCAATCACATTCTTATTCTTTGGTATTGGAACCAATTCCCAAGTGTCATTCTTCTCTATTTGATCCAATTCTTCATCCATGGCCTTATTCCAAAATTCATCCTTGCTGGCCTCTTCAAAATTGTTTGGTTCAATGGTAGATGAGAGTGCTAGGTGCATTTGTTCCGATGAACGAATTTTTCTTCTAGTCTCAACTCATGCATCTTTGTTTCCGATAATATGATATGAAGGATGATTCTTTTGTACTCATTTGCTAGGTGTATTTGGAGGCACTTGATGAACTTGATCTTCTACTTCTATCTGCTCTTCTTCATCTTCCCCTTCTACTTCTTCTTCGTAAATTTGTTCCATTGATTCATTTTCTTCTTCCTTTAATTCTCATCCACTCATTTCATCAATTGTTACATTGATGTTTTCCACAACTTTGTTCAACCTCAGATTGTAACACTTGTACAATTTCCTTGTACTTGAGTAACCAAAAAGTACTCCTTTGTCCACACGAGAGTCAAACTTTCCCATTCTGCCATCTTCACTTTGATGTAGCATTTTCTTCCAAATACTCTAAACTTCTTCACATTTGCTGGTCTTCCTTTCCATATCTTGTAGGGATTTTTTCCAGTGTTGTTTATGAGCATTACTCTATTTTGAATGTGAATTGTTGTATGCACTGCATGTTTCCAACAAATGTCTGTCAATTTGGAATCCATTAGCATTGTTTGAGCCATTTCATGTATTGTCTTTTTCTTTCTTTCAATAACTCCATTATGTTGAGGTGTCCTAGCAACGGAAAATTGCCTTTTTATTCCATGCTTGTTGTGGTAGTCCATAAATTACTTTGAAGTGAACTCTCCTCCATTATCAAATCTCAAACATTTGATTTTTGAATCCATTTCATTTTCAACCATTTTCTTGTAGACCTTGAAGTTTTCAAAAGATTTTGATTTATTCCTGAGAAAGAAAACTGCAGTCATTCTTGTATAATCATCAACTAATAACATAAAGTATTTCTCACCTTTTAAACCCTTTGTTTTAGTTAGTCCAACTAGATCATTATGCACAATTTCCAGTGGTCTTATCGTTGAATATTCCTTTGATTTGAACCTGGTCTTTGTTTGCTTTCCTTGTTGACAATGTTTTCATAAAGTGTTGGTTGGTTTCGTGATCTGGGGCATTTCTCTAACTGTTTCCTTGTTGTTGACTTTGACAAGGTTATCAAAGTGTATGTGACCCATTCTTTTTTTCCATAGTCAACCTTCTTCTTCCTTTCCTAGACAACATTTTTCATTTCTAATTTCACTTAATACATATATGTTGCTTGAATTTCTTGCAGCTATTGCAATCAGTTTTCCTTAACCTTATTTTCTTATCTCGTACTTTTGTGAATCGAAAGTAATTTTATGACCTTGGTCACAAATTTGACTCACACTTAGAAGATTATGTTTCACATCTTCTACTAGTAGAACATTTTCTTCCTTGGTATTCTTGTTTCCAATTCTGACTGTGCATTTTCCAATGATTTTAGTTGAATCATCATTTCTGAAGGAGACTGATCCATCTCTTTCCTTTCTTAATGTAAGCAACTTGTCTTTATCACCTGTCATGTGTTTTGAACAACCATTATCAACATACCAACCAAATTTCTTCTACTTAGATTGTAGACCGAGTGTGCATTCTTCATTTTTATATTGATTATGCTTAATTATCCATGTTCTCTTATGAGGTTCTTGTCTATGACTGTTGGGTTTTTGTGGTTTTCTAGGAGGTTATGTCATTCTGCAATCTTTAGCCATGTGTCCAAAGTTGTTACACTTGTAGCATTACACTTCAGTGCTCAATGATTCAAACATGGTGTAACTTCTTCTTTGTGTTTCACTAGGCCTTCTTGGATAACCCTTTTGTATATGAATTTCAAAGTTGTTTATGTTCCTATTGTTAGCTATGCAATTCATAGCTTTATTTCCAAAATTATTGCATGCATAACATAAACCAAAAAACATTTTGATACATGGGATTTTAAGATCTTCGGAAAGGAGTTACTCTTATGAATCCTTCTTCTTCCTGAGGCCTATCTATTTTTATCGATTGTTGATTCTGAAATTTGACTCGTCTCGGTGGAGGAGTATCCTTGTAATATTCCTTGTAGGTATTCTTATCCCCTTTGATTGTTTCTGCATATATTTTTGGATATGTTTCTTGTTATATTGTTTTGGATCTTGATCCCTTTTTTGTCTGATTGTATCCAAGTCTGGACTTTTCATGATGAAGGTTTTGACTTCTAATAATGTCATCCAAAACTTTTGAGCTATTCTACATATTTTTATTTTGAATATCCTTTATTAATATGATAATCTATGCTTCCAAATTTCCAATGATCTTATCTCTTTCTTCTAGCTATTCTTTGAGTGCTTCTTCAATTCTTTTATCTTCTTCTCTTTGAACCTTCAAATTTGTGATCATTTGTTCTAGTTCCTGAGTGTCTTCTTTCTTGTCTAGTTATGTTTGCATCATCTTTTTTTTCTTCTTTTCTCTTCTTATAACTTATATGGAAGTCAACAATTCTTTTGGGTAGTCAACTTACGCCTCTTCATATTCTTCTTCAGTGTCTTCTTTATCAGAGTCTTCTACTTCCATGAATAGAACTCTTTTTGTCTCACTGTCACTGAATTCATCTTCATCTGATGAGGAGATGTCGTATCTGGTGCAGAAGATTTTCTTGAAATATTTCTTTATGGTTCTTTTTCCTTTATATGTTTTTTTTCTATTTGAGTAATCTTCATCATTCCTCTTATTTTTCTTATGAGGACATTTGTTAGAAAAATTACCAATACCATCACAATTAAAACAAATCAATGGAAGCTTACCTTTATCTCTGTCCTTGGTTCCCTTGTTCAATCTTCTGACAAAGTTGGCCACTTATTCATCATCTTCTGAGATGTCACTATTGTTTCTATGTTTTTTTTCCTTTTTATTTCCCTTTTTCTTTGACCTTTTGGATGCTTTGAAATTTGCTTCTTTTATATCTGGATTTTCCTATTCAGTTCTAATTTCATATGCTGTGAAGATTCCATGTAGTTCATCCATGCTTATTGAGTCTAGATTTTCTCTTTCTTCTAGTGTTGATATATTAGGATCAAATATCATAGGAAGAGATCTTAGTACCATTTGAACAATTACATATTCTTTAATTTCTTCTCCCAATCCTATGATTGCATTTACTGTTTCATCGATTCGTAAGAAGTAAGATGCAATATTCTTATCTTGCTTCCTCTTTAGTTTTTTGAACTGAACTCTCTAAGTTTGAAGCTTTGCTTCTTTAACTTTTGAATATCCTTCGTAAATATTTTGAAGCTTTTCCCAAATATCTTTAGAGGTTTTACAATGTATAACTTTGTGTATACTAATTCATAGAGACCATTCAGAAGTGCATTTGTGGATTTGGAATTATTTTGATCGAGTTTTATTTATCTTTCAATTGTCGGTGGAACTGTTGGTTCTTTGTATCCATCTACAACTGACTGCCAAAATTTAAATCCCTATGCCTTTATATATGTTTTCATCCTTCTGGTCCAAAATGCATACTTTTGTCCATCAAACTATGGTATTCCATTTTTATACATGTTGTTTCTCTCCATGATCTACCTTTCAGTGGTTTAACTGATTTTTGAAGGAACCTGCTCTGATTCCAATTGTTGGATTATTGAGAGGGGGGTGAATCAGTAATAGAGAAATATAATCACTTTTAACCACAAAATGCAAGTGTTATATCAATGTAGCATTATCATCCAATAGTTGCAGAGTAAATAAACAATGAAGAAATGAGCAATCATACACATACACAGTACACCAATGTTTTTACATGGAAACCCAAAGAGGGAGAAAACCACAAAATGATTTTTCTTATATGTCTTTAAGAATTACATTCATTGGAAGCACCAACTTTCTTTGTTTTCCAGCTGCAACTAGAAGGAGGATCCAACCCCCTATTTTCTCAGGATACAACCTGAAGGAAGATCCAAATCCCCAATTCTCTGTCTACAACCAGAAGGATCCTACAATCGCCTATGTTCGCTGGCTACAACTGGAAGGTGGCTACAACCACTTGTCCTTTCCACGTCCAACCTCCCTGAAATAAAAGTAGAATGATGGAACCACTTTCACACTATCATTGTGAGATATACTATTGTAAACATGTACTAATCAACCTGTAATCAACCTATACCATAAACAAGTGCATCAACCATGCACCAACCTGTACCAAACAACCTGTAATCAGCTTGTATCATAAACAAGTGCATCAACCATGCACCAATCTGTACCTCAACCTGTAATCAACCTGTACCATAAACAAGTGCATCAACCATGCACCAACCTATACCTCAACATGTACCATCAACAAGTGCATCAACCATGAACCAAATATGTACCAATCATGCATCAGATACACATAAACTATGAATCATCAAGATGTACCCACATCATCAACTATACACCTCATGTGTGTGCCCACTCATCAACTACTTGTCTCAACCATGTACCCAACATGTACCTCAACCATATACCAAATACATATGCCAATATAACCACCAAAAGTTCTCTAGCAATACATCACACTATCCATAACCAAATACCATAAACCATTAAATTAAACCATGTGCCACAACCTCACTGTTATACAACCTCTATCTGTAACATACTGCAACCACAATCCCTCATTAATTTCATCATCCAAATCTGATTTGTAACTCTGTAATAGACCTGGTGTATATGATCACATACCTTCAAACCTTCCTTAACTTTAACAAAAAGAGACTATCATTTTATCAAACTTTAATTTAGTCTCACATGACTAATTTTGGATTAGTCAACAACCCTAAATTGCAATAATCATAACTATGTACCTGTAATGAATAAAGATCTCAAAATTGAACATAATCTTCTTCAGTGTTTCTTATACAATTCCTCCAGATTTCACTACTTGGAACCTCTCAAAAAAGGCATTATAGCAAAAATGACATACCTTGTTGAATTTTGGCTTATTCTAGAGATCGAACTTGTAGATAATTCCCCACACAGAATATTTGTTGTAAAGATCTGAAAATGGTACACAACATACTAGATCTTGTACTCTAACCAATACATTTGGTCTTACTAAATTTAGATCCGTTATGAAGAAGTTATGACATTTTTACCTGAAACACTTGTGATGCAACACCCCTACCTCAGCAGGTTCTGCATGACTTCCCGGTCTAAGGATCATTCTTTAATCTACCCTTTGAGTCTGATTGACTCTTTGATTCCCACAAGAATCTTCAACACATAAGTGTTTGTCCACGGGTCCTTCTTAGGAGTTTCTCTTGTGCTAACAAGCACTAAGCTCCAACTCTTACTCACATGACCAACTGATGTGTCCACATTCTTCACCTGAGAAGGTATTTAGGGTTTTGTGACTTCACGACCCCTGATGTGAGCTTCCTTTGAATCCTTCTATCCTGAAACCCTGAAAAGGATAACAGGTCTCTCACTTCTCCCTTTGAATTCTCCTGAGGTGACCTCTGACTAAAACCTGGGGCCCAATCTTTCGACACCTCAGGATATCACGTATTGTCGATTTGCAATGCGACGACTCTCTTCGTCGATAGCCAAAATCGCGATCACTTCTCACCACAAATCAATGATTCTGAACTTCCTTTGATTTGAAGGTCCTGATTCTATCAGGACTTCATGAATCGGGAATTCACAACTCTTGAGTCTGAGTCACAACTTTATCCACGCTCTGAATTTTGAAACGTTGAGATTCAAGCCCGAGATCAATGACTCTCGCTGATCCAAATCCAACAACCACTATTCCTCTTGAGCTTCTTATTTTTGAAAGACACTCAGCCTTAACCCTTCTGCTGATCTATAAGATCCAACGATCCATGGAACTTCAGTGATTCTTCCTTTGAGAATTCAACCGTCCATCCAATTTCTCAAAGACTCTAGCCCAAATACTTGGTGTCTTCTCCTTCTGGACTTAACTTCTGCAAGGTGACTCTAGACCTCGTCCCTCCTTTGAAATTCTTCCAAACCTCTATCCTTTCTGATCTTTGGAAGGATTATTGCATGCACTCCTTGCGGCATTCACAATAACCTCTGGTTATTAGACACTTCTAACTTTGTGCACTCCTTGCAACAACAGTTCTTCAACCTTTCTCCTTGGTAGGGTAAGTCTAAGACTTCAACCATCATGCACACACCTTGCATGGATCTATTCTATACCTGCACTTCGATCGGTATGAGAACAATGGTATCCCTCCTGAGCTTCTCTAAGATAAAACTAGGAATCTCGTCAACACACTCCTTGTAGACTATCACTACACCCCTTGCAAGATTTCTCAGGAAGAGGAACTATTGAAACTCATACTTCTCCTCTCACAGACTTCATACTTTCAACATGAAATCATGAGAATACATACACACACAACATTGAAACAAATTCATAATAGAGAGTATAAACAGATTGTGAAAATGCCATTCAATAGATGTAAACAGTAATCATGACATGCCATGAAATGGAATCAAAGCATTCTTATATTAATTCCAGTGCTTATGTACATGGGTTCAATAGCAACAAAATATGCTTATACAAATACTACAATCTATGTTCTTCTATTCTCTTGCTCTCTTTCTCTACATCTTAAAACTTACAATGCAAATAACCACAAAATACAATACATACAAGGGTGTCTTTTTTGATTTTTCCCTCCTACAGTTATAAGCTATATTATCATAAATTAAAAGCTATCTACTTTACATTCATTACAATTAAATGCCTTCATAAATGACAGATGAAAGAAACACTCAAGATCTGTTTACAATCTCCAAAACATAAATGCAATACATCCTCCTATCTATTACATTAATGCTCCGTCTTTTGAAATTCAAAATGCCTTCAAAATGTGCCCTGGTGCATTTCTAGTTGTCCTCCTCTTTTGCGCTTGCTTTTCCAGCTTGCTTACGATGCTCATCCATCACACTCCCTTGGCTGAAAAATTCATGAACTCCTGTTCATGAGCTCCTGCATCGTCTGCCCATGTTTCTGGATCTTTGCCTCGCCTTCCCAACTGGCATCCTCAATTGGGTTTCCTTTCCATTTGACCAAATATTAAAATATGTCTTCCTTCAGGTCTTCTTGCTAACTCTCTGGTCAATGATCCTTTCCATCTGCGGCTTTTCAGCTACATGAATCTATTTAACCGATTGAACTTATTTTTGATCCTCCTTTGTTCCTGCTTCATCAGCTCTGTAAGGGTACAAATATGTTATGTTGAATATGGGCGATATCCCAACTCCATTCGATAATTCAATCTCATAAGCATTGGCCTGAAACTTTCTCAGAATCTTACAGGGCCCTATCTTTTTCATTTTTATCTTATTATATGTTCCCCTTGGGAACCTTTATTTTATCAGATGCACTAAGACCAAATCACCTACTTCAAACTGAATTTCTCTCATGTGTTGATCTGCTCTGTGCTTGTATTCCTAGCTGGAATTCTGCAATCTCTCTTTGATTTTACTATGGAGCTCTTGCATTTCTGCTGCAAAATCCTTGGCTCCAGCACTCCTGAACTCGCTCTTCTCTAAGTCTCTCAACTCATATACTCCTCTCAGCTGCATTCCATACATATTCTGAAATGGGCTTTGTCCTATGCTCCTATTAGGTGAGTCATTATATGAAAATTTCGCTTGCGGTAGAATCTGATCCCACTGACTGTGATGTTCAGATACTAAACTCCTTAACAAATCTCCCAAGATTCAATTTACTACCTCAGTTTGTCCATCCGTTTGAGGGTGATATGTTGAGCTAAAAGATAAATCTGTCACCAACTTCTTCCATAATTTCCTCCAGAAATGACCAATAAATTTGGTATCCCTTTCTGATACAATACTCTTGGGTAAGCCATGAAGTCGAACAACTTCTTTGAAAAGCAGGTTTGCAATATGTGTTGCATCACTAGTTTTTTGACATGGAATGAAATGTTACATTTTAGAAAATCTATCTATCAACTACCACAAATGTGGAATCACAACCTCTTTGTGTCCTCGATCCTAAAACAAAATCCATGCTTACCACATCCCATGACCTCTCTGGTACTGGAAATGGTTGATATAATCCCATATTTTTCCTTTTTCCCTTTGCATGTTGGCAAATCCTGCATCTGTTCATGAACTTCTTGACATCTTTCCTCATCCCTGGCCAATAATATAAATTTTTCAGTTGCGTGAATGTTTTGTCATGGCCGAAATGTCCAACCAATCCTCCACTATGTTTTTTCTTAAGAAGATTCTCTCTCATAGAAATCTTTGGGATACATAAATCATTTGCCTTGAATAATAGTCCATCCTGAACCATATATTCAACCCATTAGCTTCTGTTTTTGAGAACTGGATTCTCACATGCTTCATAAGAACCTTTAAAATCTGGATCATCTCTGTACATATCCTTCAGCTTATCAAAACCTAAGGTCTTCACACGAAACTCCTGCAGAATCAAACATTTCCTGCTCAATGCATCAACAACCTTGTTAGCAGTTCCAGAAATGTGCTTTATAACAAAAGTAAAGTTCTGCATAAACTCAAGCCACTTCACGTGTTTCTGGTTCAATTTCTCCTGTCAAGTTATGAATTGTAAGGCATGGTTGTCGCTATACAAGACAAACTCCTTTGGAACCAAGTAATGTATCCATTTCTTCAACGCCTGTATGCCTGCATAAAATTCTTTGTCATACGTGGAATACTTCATCTTTGTCTGATTGATATTCTCACTAAAGTATGCAATTCGTCTATTGTCTTGGCTTAAGACTGCTCCAATCATGAATCCACTTGGATCACATCTGAATTGAAATGTTTTACTGAAGTCTGGCAAAACCAGAACTGGTTGTTCAGTTATTTTCTCCTTCAGTAACTTGAAACTTTTCTTTGCTTCCTTTTTCCAATGAAAATATTTATGTCTTTTCTTGACTGTGTCCATCATTGGTGAAGAAATTCCACTAAAATTTCTAATGAACTTCCTTTAAAAACTAGCTAATCCATGGAAGCTTCTGACTTCAAAGATGTTCTTTGGCAATGACCAATCTCTGATTTCTTTTACTTTCTCAAGATCCATCTTCAACTCATTTGAAGAGATCACAACTCCCAAATAAATGAGTTCTTTGTTCATGAAATACGACTTCTTCAAATTAATCAGCAACTTCTCTTGCTGCAACCTCCTCATCACTAGAGTTAAGTGTCTCAAATGCTCCTCCTCAGTCTTACTGAAGATTAGTATATCATCAAGATACACAATCACAAACCTTCTAATGAAATATTTCAAGACTTTGTTCATCAATTTCATAACATTACTTGGCACATTCATCAAACCAAACGACATGACAAGCCATTCATACAGTTCTTCATTTGTTTTGAATGTTGTCTTCCATTCATCACCGTCCCTCATTCTAATCTGATGATATCCGCTTTTCAAATCAATATTTGAAAAAACCTTTGATCTGCTCAAGCAATCCATCAAGTAATCCATCTTGGGTAAAGGAAATATATACCTAATGGTGATTTTTTTTATAGCCCTTGAGTCTGTACACATTCTCCATCCACCATCTCTCTTTGAACTTAACACTATTGGCACATCGCATGGACTCAATATTTCTCTAATCAACCCTTTGTCCATCAAGTCATGGACTTGTCTCTTGACCTCTTCATTCTCCTGTGGCATCAATATGTACGCTGCTTTGTTTGGTAAACCTGCCCCTGGTATAATTTCAATGTGATGGATTATACTTCTGATGGGAGGCAACGAACAAGGTAATTCATCCACCACTATATCAGCGAATTCCTCCAGCAGTCCCTGAATTTCCTCCGGTAGATCATCTATCGAAGTACTGGTCAAAATGACTCTAGGTTTTCTTACCACAACAAACTGCATGTATTCTTCTTTCTTGACTTCATCAAGAATTTCCTTCCCACTCATGAGAAGTATAGTATTTCTCGTTTCTTCCTTCACCTCCTTATCTTCAATTGGCAGCAACATATGCGTTCTACCATTCTTCTCTAAGGTGTACATGTTCCTTCTCCCATCATGAACAACATTTCTATCATATTGCCACGATCTCCCCAACAAACGATGACAAAAATCCATGGGAATAACATCACATAAAATTTCATCTCTCTATCCCTCTATTTTAAATTCAACTAAACATTGTTTAGTGACAGTTACCTAATGTCCTTTTTGAAACCATGAAAATTTGTATGGGTTTGGATGTGAAAAAGTTTCCAATTCCATCTTTTCCACCATTTATGTGGATACTATATTATCTATACTTTGAATGCCCACTATTACCTTGCATACCTTGTCCTTGGTCTTGCAAGAAGTTATGAATAAACTGTTCCTCTGGACTGGATTTTCTACCTCTTTCTCGGGTTTCAAGAGAATTTTCCCCATCATTAAGGATCTTCCACCTTCTGCATCTTCTGCCTCAACATTTCACCTTTTCACTTCTGAAATGTGAGATTCACCTCCATCTCTTTTCCTATCAGGACATTCAAAGTATTTCTGTCTGATCTTTCCACATAAAAACCACTTTATTTCAGCTCCTCTTCGTCTTCCTCTTGCTCATGAAAAAGTGTTCTTATCAACATATTGTCTCCCTTGTGAACTCCCTCCTCTTTCAGGGTGAGTATGAGGTTTCTTTTATTCATCCTTGGGTTTCTGTACTCTATCTTGGGAAATTTCTTTGCCTCTGCCCTTTTGATTTTGCTTTCGTCCCAATTTCTCTTCATCCTTCAAATCCATTTGATAAGCATATTCCACATTCCTGATGGTTACCATGCTCATCTCATATTGAATGTCATATCTCAGACCATTCATGTATCTGATGACCTTTTCATCATCACTCTCACGATGACCAGCTCTAATTTTTATCTTGTATAAATCTTTAGTGTATTCCTTCACTGTCATTCCCTTCTATCTCAAATTCTGCATTCTTCGAAACCAATTTATTTGGTAATCTCTGGGTATAAACATGGCTTTCATTTTGCTAACCATTATATCATAGATTTTGATTCTTTGCTTGCCCTTACAACACCTGTCAACCTGCAGTTCATCCCACCACAGTGTTGCATGCCCTTTAAGTCTCATGACAACATGTTTCACTTTCTTATCCTCTTCGATATCTTCATAATTGAAGTATTTTTCCAGAGCTCTAAACTAATCTAGCAGCTCCTCAATGTCTACCTTTCCTTTATACATCAGAATGTCCATTTTTTCTCTAGAACCTATTCTTGCAACAACTCGGAATAGATGTTCTTCTGCAACATCTTCAGCTACAACTTCTTCTTCAGATTCAGCCTCATTTTTACTTTCGGCTTCACTGACATCTCCAACATTAGTTGTCCATCTCTGTGTTGTCTCCATAGCATCCAATCGAGCACAAATTTCTATCATTTCCCTTTCCACAGCTAGATCATGTATTGGTCTATCTTGATGTCTTTTGGGTGACATTGTTTTAAATCTATCCCACGCAGAATTCAAATCACAACTTTCCTTTTGTCTCCCTCCTTCTTACAAAAAACAATGATTGTAAGCTCTGATACCACCTAACTCAAAACCCCTACCTCATCAGGTTCTGCATGACCTCTCATTCTAAGGATCATTGGTTAATCTCCCCTTTGAGTATGATTTACTCTTTGATTCCCACTGGAATCTTCAACACATAAGTGTTTATCCACATGTCCTTCTTAGGAGTTTCACCTGTGCTAATAAGAACTAAGCGACAATGCTTACTCACATGACCAACTGATGTGACCACAACCTTCACCCGAGAAGGTATTTCAGGTTTCGTGACTTTGCGACCCCTAATGTGAGCTTCCTCTGACTCATTCTATGCTGAAACCTTGAAATGACTAACGGGTCTCTGACTCCTCCCTTTGAATTATCCTGAGGTGACCTCTGACTAAAACCTGGGGCCCAATATTTCAACAGCTTGGGATTTCGCATATCGACGATTTGCAATGCGATGAATTTCTTCGTCGATAGCCAAAATCGCGATCACTTCTCGCCAAAAATAAACGGTTTTGAATTTCCTGTGATCTGACGGTCCTGATCCTATCGGGACTTCATGAATTGGGAGTTTGCAACTCTCAAGTCCGAGTCACAACATTCTCGATGCCTCGAATTCCAAAATGACGAAATTCAAGCGTGAGATCAACGACTCTCGCTGATCCAAATCCAATGACCACTATTCCTCTTGAGCTTATGATTACTAAAAGACACTCAGCCTTAACCCTTCTTCTGATCTGTAAGATCCAACAGTCCATGGAACTTTGGTGATTCTTCCTCTGAGAATTCAACCGTTCATCCAATGTCTCAAAGACTCCTGCCCAAATACTTGGCATCTTCTCCTTCTAGACTTAACTTCTGCGAGGTGACTCCAGACATCATCCCTCCTTCAAACTTCTTTCAAATATCTATCCTTCTTGAGCTTACACTTACTGCAACTCAAGGATTTCAAAAGAATTCTTGCACGCACTCCTTGTGACATTCGCAATAACCTTTGGTTATTCGACACTTCTAACTCTATGCACTCCTTGCAACAACAATTATTCAACCTTTCTCCTTGGTAGGGTAAGTCTAAGACTTCAACCAGCCTGCGCACACCTTGCACGGCTCTGTGTTATACCTGCACTTCAATTGGTATGAGAACAATGGTATCCCTCCTGAGCTTCTCCGAGATAAAACTTAGAATCTCATCAATGCACTCCTTGCAAACTATCACTGCACCCCTTGCAATATTTATCAGGAAGAGGAACTATTGAAACTCATACTTCTCCTCTCACAGACTTCATACTTTCAACATGAAATCACAAGCATACATACACACAGAACATTGAAACAAATGCATAACAGAGAATATAAACAGATTGTGAACATACCATTCAATAGATGTAAACAATAACCATGACACACCATGAAATGGAATCAAAGCATTCTTATATTAATTCCAATGCTTGTGTACATGGGTTTAATAGAAACAACTATCTGCTTATACAAATATTACAATCTCTTTTCTTCTATTCTATTGCTCTCTTGCTCTACAGCTTACAACTTACGATGCGAATAACCACAAAATACAATACATACGAGGGTGTCTTTTTCGATTTTTCCCTCCTACAGTTTTAAGCTATCTTATCAAAAATTAAAAGTTATCTACTTTACATTCATTACAATTAAATTCCTTCATAACCGACAGATGAGAGAAACACTCAAGATCTATTTACAATATCCAAACACATAAATGCAATACATCCTCCTATCTATTACATTAATGCTTTGTATTTTGAAATTCAAAATGCCTTCAAAATGTGCGCTGGTGCATTTCCAGCTGTCCTCCACTTCTTTTCTTACTTTTTTGGCTTGCTTACGATGCTCCTGCATCAACTTGTTTTAGACTAGTTTCAGGACTAGCCACAAACCCTATTTTCCACGGAGTGTAACTCCAAAAATACAACGACCCACAAGATGAAATTCTTATTACAACTACTTGAATATGTTTCTTCAACGGACTCCATATTCCATGGTATGAATCATTCTAAAAAAAAAATTATTGAGAAATTGGTGAGATGACCTGTAAATAACATACCTTAGAAAGCATCATCAAAATAATTTATCCTCCCTTGAATTTCAGCCTTCTTTACTTCACATTCCCTCTGAAATTTGTCTTAGATATCCTTTGGTTACCTCAGTCACTTGTATATATTCAATATGCTCAAGTGTAATTAAATGAGAGACCCTTGCATCTTATTTATACTTTTATGTAGCTTCCTCAAGGGGTTACCTTCTAACCATCTTAAACCACTTTCCTTATTTTAGGGCTAACCCACTTCTAACCACTTGTCCACTTAGTAATTTCTCCATTAAATTTATTATTTAAACAATTTCTTTTGTATCCACTTTGACTTATAGTACACTCATCACTTCACTTTATTATTTACCTTCTAAAATCTCTTAAACCACTTTTCTTATTTTAGGGCTATCCCACTTCTAACCAATTGTCCACTTAGTAATTTCTCCATTAACTTTATTATTTAAATAATTTAATTTGTATCCACTTTGACTTATAGTACACTCATAACTTCACTTTATTATTTAAATAAGTTCTTTTTTTCAACCACGTTGACTACTTTGACATTTTGGGGCTTCTAGATGACTCATGAGGGTTCTCCAACTTCACATGGCCATAACTCTCTAACTGTGAGGTGTTATGTGATGTTCCACATACCACTAGAAATGGCATGACATGTACTATACATCTAGAATAGTCTTACCTTCAAATATATTAAAAATCAAACCATTATCCATCAAACAAACTTAGGTCCATTACCCAAACATTTGTGCTAGCAGTATCTACTACCAGACTTTCTTCAAGGGTTGACATCAATGAAAACCAACCCAATTAATCAAAAAAATAGATATTTGAAACTCCTAAGGCATGGAGATATAAGACACATGATCAATTGAATCAACGGAAGAAAGGTTCCCAACCGACCCATTACCGTAACATGACTAAAGGATTCCAAAGGAATGACAATTCCTCTAGCACACAACATGCTCAGGGGGGTAATAAACCAGTTAATTTGGGATTCAAGAAGATAGTGAGCAGTCCTAGAGAACCATTGAAATGTTGGGATTTTGGAGAACCCCACCTACAGAGAAATTGTACACGCTTAAATCTGTCAATTAAAACTTCAGTCCACAATCTACAAGAAGCTTCTACAGTTGGAGATATTGGAAGAAGTATTCATAAAATCAATGCATCTTTGGATGGCAGACAAGCAAATCATCAATCCACTATTGTGGAAGTTGAAGGTAAAATTCATAACAACAATGTGTCTATACTAATTGACCTAGGAGATAGTTTAATTTATATTACCCCAACCTTAGTAGAGTCAAACAAGCTAAAGAGGGTAAATCTTGCTAAATATTGGTTAGTATAGTTAGCAACAGGGGAAAAAATAAATGTAACATAATTTGTTTCTGATTGTGAACTCAATATAAGTGGTCATAATACAGAGTTAAATCTAAACGTGTTACCTTTAGGGTCATATGAAATAATTATTGGAATGGACTGGTTAGAAAGGCATGAAGTGATACTGAACTATTATGAAAATCTATTTGTGTACAAGGATGAAAATAATACAATAATAACAATACAAAGAATAAAAAAACTAGTTTCTATTAGATAAATATTAGCAATGCAATTCAAGAAATTATTGGATTACTAAGAGGGGGGCCGGATTAGTAATAGAGAAATTTAATCCTTTTTCACCATAAAATGCAAGTGTTATATCAATGTAGCATTATCATCCAATAGTTGCAAAGTAAATAAACAATGAACAAATGAGTAATATCACACATACATAGTACATCGGTGTTTTACACAAAAACCTTAAGCGGGAGAAAAACACAAAATATTTTTTCTTATATGCCTTTAATAATTACATTCATTGGAAGCACCAACTTCATTTGTTTTCCAATTGCAACTGGAAGGAGGCTCCAAACCCCTAGTTTCTCAGGCTACAACCTGAGTGAAGCTCCAACTCCCCAATACTCTGTCTACAACCAAAAGGAGGATACAACCCGCTATGTTCTCTGTCTACAACCGGAAGGTGGCTACAACCACCTATCCTTGCCCTATCCAGCCACCCTGACGTAGAAGTAGAATGATGGAACCACTGTCACACTATCACTATGAGATATATTGTTGTAAACATGTACCAATAAACCTATACCAAACAACCTGTACCAATAATCTGACACATGCATCAAACTGTACCTCAACCTATACCATAAACAAAAGCACCAACCATGCACCAACCTATACCAAACAATCTGTAATCAACTTGTACCATAAACAAGTGCATGCACCAACCTATACCATCAACGAGTGCATCAACCAATAACCAAAACTGTATGAATAACCTGTCTCATCAATCTTATCAACCAAATCAAATCTACTGATCAAGATCAATCACCAAGACAACTCTCAAAGATGTGCATTAGCCAAGCATAACATAACACAACAACTCATAATCATCAGCAAGATCAATATGTACTTCTAATAATATACCAATACAAGTATTCTACATCATCCATAAACCATGTGTCAAAAATACTACTAACAAGTGTCTCCAACCATGTACCAAGTATGTATGAATCATGTATCAACTACTCATCAATATGTACCAACATCATAAACTATACACCTGGAAACACATCAACTACTTGTCTCAACCATGTACCCAACATGTACCTCAACCAAAATCCCTCATCAATTTCATCATCCAAATATGATTTGTAACTCTGTAATAGACCTGGTTTATATTGTCACATACCTGCAAATATTCCTTAACTTTAAGAAGAGACTAGCATTTTCATCAAACTTTACTTTGGTCTCGCATGACTAGTTTTTGATTAGTCAAAAACCCTAACTTGAAATAATCATAACTATGTACCTATAATGAATAAAGATATGAAAATAGTACACAATGTTCTTTAGTGTGTTTTATGCAATTCCTCCAAGTTTCACTACTTGGAACCTCTCATAAAAGGATATATAGCTAAAATGGCATACATTGTTGAATTTCGGCTTATTCTAGAGAGTGAACTTGTAGAGCGTGCCCTACATGGAATATGTGTTGCATGGATATGAAAATTGTACAAATAATACTACACATTATACACTAACCAAAAAATTTGGTCTTACTAAATTTGGATATGTTATGAATATGTTATGACATTTTTCCCTGAAACACATGTTTTAGACTAGTTTCACGACTAGCCACAAACCCTATTTTCCACAGTGTGTAACTCCAAAAATAAGACTCACAAGATGAAATGTGTACCACAACTACCTGTATATGTTTCCTCAATGGCCTCCCAATTTTGAACCATTCGAGAAAAAAATGTATTTCGAAAATGGTGAGATGACCTGTAAATAACATACCTTAGAAAGCATCATCAAAATAATTTATCCTCCCTTGAATTCTAGCCTTCTTTACTTCATATTCCCTCTAAAATTCGGCATATAAATCCTTTGGTTACCTCATTCACTTGTATATATTCAATATGCTCAAGTTTAATTAAAATGAGAGAGCCTTTCCTCTTATTTATACTTTCATGTAGCTTCCTCAAGGGGTTACCTTTTAACCATCTTAACCCACTTTCCTTATTTTAGGGTTGACCAACTTCTAACCACTTGTCCAATTAGTAATTTATCCATTAACTTTATTATTTAAATAATTTATTTTGTATCCACTTTTACTTATAGTACACTCATCACTTCACTTTACCTCAAGGGGTTACCTTCTAACCATCTTAAACAACTTTCCTTATTTTAGGGCTAACCCACTTCTAACCACTTGTCAACTTAGTAATTTCTCCATTAACTTTATTATTTAAATAATTTCTTTTTTATTCAATTTGATTTATAGTACACTCATCACTTCAGTTTATTATTTACCTTCTAAAATCTCTTAAACCACTTTGACTACTTTGACCTTTTGGGGCTTCTAGATGACTCATGAGGGTTCTCCAACTTCACATGGCCATAACTCTCTAACCGTGAGGCATTATGTGATGTTCCACATACCACTGGAAATGAAATGACATGTACTATCCAAATATAATATTCTTACCTGCAAATATATCAAAAATCATACCATTATCCATCAAACAAACTTGGGTCCATTACCCAAACCTTTCTCCAACTTCACATGGCCATAACTCTCTAACCGTGAGCAGTTATATGACGTTCCACATACCACCAGAAATGGAATGACATGTACTACCCATATAGAATAGTCTTACCTTCAAATATATTAAAACTCATACCATTATACATCAAACAAACTTGGGTCCATTACCCAAACCTGTGTGCTACTGGAATTCGCTATCGAGATTTCTCCAAGGGTTGACATCAATCACTAAGGGTTGACATCAATCTACAATATCACTCTCCAATGGTTAAAATCAATCAAAACCAACAATCCATATCAATTTTCCATCAACCTAAGTCAAATGTCTGACAATCTCCCCCTCTGGCATTGATGGCAACACTAACATTGATGGAAACACTTAGTCATGATAACATTCATGCTTATACTCCTCATCAATGTTTCTATCTATCCCCCTTTGAAAGCAATGGAAAAGGGTATCTCCCTTTTGCGGTTACTCCCCCTGACTGAACTCTCCTTGGGCTGCTCCCCCTGTCTACATGCCTTTGTGATCTCTCTCCAAGCATTTGTATCCTACATCTGATAAATCTCTCCCCCTTTTTCATCAATGGAAAAGGTATATTTCCATATGGGGTTGATCCCACTAACTGAACTTCTCTTGAAGATACTCCCCTGACTAAATTTTTTATGAAACTGATCCCCCAACCTCAACTATCCTATTTATGGTGCTTCCTTGTGTAAATCTAAGAAATATAAGATAAGCATTCAAAAGAATTCATTTTGGAGTAGAAATTACTCCGAGTCTCTTGAAAAAATACTCAAAGGCTTCCCTTGGAAGCAGTTTTGTAAAGATGTCTACCACTTGTTCTTTTGTGCCCAAATATTCAACTCTGATGTTCTTCTTTGCAACTTGTTCCCATAGAAAGTTATACTTTATTGGAATGTTATTCTTCTTGGAGTGCATCGCCAAGTTCTTTGAGATACTGATGGCACTTGTATTATCATAATATATCGGAATGGGCTCATCATACTCAACCTGTATATATTTCAAAGTTTGTTTTATCCATAGAACCTGTGTACAACATGATTTTGTTGCAATATACTCTACCTCGACTGTAGATAAGGATATTGATGATTGTTTCTTGATTAGCCAAGATACTAAACACTCACCCAAGTAGAACCTTGCTCCACTGGTGCTTCATCGGTCATCAATGCAACCTTCCCAATATGCATTTGTGTAGGCAATAAGTGATAGATCATTTCCTTTGGGATACCATAATCCAAACTCTTTTGTTCCTTTGAGAATATGAAAATCCTCTTCACTACTAAAACATGTGATTCCTTTGGTGCTTCTTGAAATCATGCCACATGTCCAATTGCCTACATTACATTTGGCCTTGATGTTGTCACATATAGTAAGCTACCAATCATTGACCTATATTTCCTCTAGTCTATAGAATTTGAATCATCATCTTTTCTCAACTTGCAATTGGTTTGCATAGGAGTGGTAACTGGTTTGCAATCTTCCATTCCGAACTTCTTTGGCATTTATTTGATATACTTAGTTTTAGAAATAAAAATTCCTTGGTTTCTTTGACATATCTAAAGACCCAGAAAGAAGGATAGTTCTCCAAGTAATGACATTTCAAATTCATTATGCATATCCTTTACAAATTTCTTGATGTAGAGGTTGTTGTCTATGCTTCCTTTCCATAGTTCATAGGGAGTTTTTTCATTATTGTTTCTAAGAATTACTCTGTTTTGAATGTGACCTGTCGTATGCATTGCATGTGTCAAAAAAAATATCAATCAATTTGGAATCCATTAGCATTGTTCGATCCATTTCCTTTGAAATTATCATCCATTATGATAATGTTCCTTTGTCTCCGAACCAATATATGAATCCATTCTCTCGTCCATACTTTCCAAGACTCTACTTATGCAACTGTCCATAATGTTGAACCATGTATCACTATACTATCATGAAGTCTTGATTAATCCATCAAATTGCACTTCTGCTAACTGATTGCTCTAGATCTGTCTTCCCAAACTTTGAAAGTTACTTGAAGGATGATTCTTTGGTCTTTCATATCTATCGCATAGACTCCCCCTGTCTAATATTCAAATTACCTGGGAGTATCTAAGCCGGATGGCTCAGAACAATTCCTGCTCTAATGTTTATTAATCATCATCTTCATTGGTAGATTCATCATAATCTTCATTGGTAGATTCATCATCATCTTCATTGGTAGATTCATCATCTCTGTGAGCTATAACTTCTTCTTTCTGTCTATGGATTCATCTTTCACTACAATGTCTAAAAGTAAAATCTCTTGAACATGTTCCGTATTTACCTATCCTTCTTTTATTTCAATTATTTTCCAAATCATTTTGTATCTGAAATCTTTCTTTTTCTCTGTAAAATTTTATTCATCTCGTTTTATTGCCAATCTTGCGATCTCTGGTACCTGGTCTTTGTTCACTTGTTCTTCCTGTTTTCCTGTCCATAATTTCTTATATCTGATATCAGTGTTCTCTTTCATGGAAGTATCGATCATGATTCTATAATCACTAGCTATGTGTCCATAGTTATGACATTTGTAACATTCAATGTTATGTGGGGCCACATAAGCACTTCTTGCTTGAACATTTATTCTATAATCCCTGCAATCTGCAACCTTATGTCCAGAATTAGTAAAATAAAAACAATGACCATCAAATAAATTTGCATACCTGGGAGTGAATGATCTTATTTGTGGAGTAGTCCTTCAGAATTTATGCCTTGACTGATCATGATCATGATTGAAGCTTCTTTGTGGGTTGAACATGGATGATCTTGTTGAAGATGTATCTTCAATAGTTTTCTTAGATTTTGGTTGACCATGATTCCTTACTTTGATTACTTATGCATAACTCTTTATATTTTCTTCATTCTTCTTTTCTAGCAACCTAGAGTGATTCTCTTCATTCTCTATAACTGATGTGGATGTTTTTGTCTCTTCAACATTCTTGTTGAGCTTGACGATTTTACTTCTCAATGTGACAACATATTCTTCAAGATTCTCAACCTCTTATTCTTTCTTTATTATCTGAGACTTCATGACTTCTTTTGTTCTTTTCACTTCTTCAAGTCCTTTCTCTTCCTGACCAAACTCTACCTCAAGCTGGTTTAGATCGTTAGTTCTTTCCTTATGATGATCTGCCAATATATTCTCTCTCATTTCTTCTTCTTCCTTTTGTGCTACTATGTTGGCTTCCAAATACTGGTTTTGATATTCAAGACTTTCTTTGATCTTTTTGGATTCTTCAAGTTGAGTTCTTAAGTTCTTGATGACCTATTGGTCTTCTTCAAAAATGTGAACACTTTCCTTTTGTTTCATCAACTCTTTCTTGAGTGAATTGTTTTCTTCTCTTTCTTTTCTTAGTTCATATAATCACTAATCAATTCTTCTTCATAATTGTCTTCATTTTCAATTAGTTTTTTTGTCTCATTTCCTTCATGGAATTCTATTTCAAGATGTTTGCATCTTTCACAATTAAAGAAAAACAACATACCTCTGTTAATTATGTACTCTTCATCTTCTGAATCTGTTTGAGATGGTGAACATATTTCTTCTTGATCTATACCTGCATATTCTTTGTCATTTTCTTAATCTGCGATGGGTGAAGAATATATTTCATGTAACTTATCCCAAATTTCTTTGGTTGATGAACATTTACCAACCTTTTCTCTTACTAGATTAGGTAATCCTTCCCAGATGAAATCCATTGCTATTTTGTTATTTTTCTTCAATTCCTTCTTGGTTGTAGTCTTTGCCCTTTTTGAACTACCATATCCTATAATGACTAATAGCCAAATATAATACCACTGTGACTATAAAAATACTTTCATCTTTCCACTCCATAACTCATACTTTAAACCATTCTGACCATTAAACAATGGTACTCCATTCTCAGAATAATCCATGATCTCCTTCCAGTGGTTAAATAGTTTCATGAAGGAACCAGCTCTGATACCAATTGTTGGATTGCTCAAAGGGGATGTGAATCAATAATAGAGAAATTTAATCCTTTTTCACCATAAAATGAAAGTGTTATATCAATGTAGCATTATCATCCAATAGATGCAGAGTAAATAAATAATGAACAAATGAGCAATCACACACATACACATTACACTAGTGTTTTACATGGAAACCCAAAGTGGGAGAAAACCACATAATTATTTTTATTATATGTCTTTAAGAATTACATTCATTGGAAGCACCAACTTCCTTTGTTTTCCAGCTGCAACTGGAAGGAGGCTCCACCCCCCTAGTTTCTCAGGCTACAACCTGAGGGAAGCTCCAACTCCCCAATTCTCTGGCTACAACCAGAAGGAGGCTACAACCCCTTATGTTCTTCGGCTACAACCAGAAGGTGGTTACAATCACCTGTTCTTGCCTCGTCCAACCACCCTGATGTAGAAGTAGAATTATGGAACCATTGTCACACTATCACTGTGAGATATATTGTTGTAAACTTGTACCAATCAACCTGCACCAAACAACCTGTACCAATAACCTAAACCATGCATCAATCATGCATCAACCTTTACCTCAACTTGTAATCAACCTGTACCATAAAAAAGTGCATCAACCATGCACCAACCTATACCAAATAACCTATAATCAACCTGTACCATAAAAAAGTGCATGCCCCAACCTATACCTCAACCTGTACCATCAACGAGTGCATCAACCATGCAACAAACCTGTATGAATAACCTTTCACAACAACCTATCCAAACAACCTATCACAACAACCTGTCTCATCAATCTTATCAACCAAATTAAATATACTCATCAAGATCAATCACCAAGACAACTCTCAAATATGTGCATCAACCAAGCATAACACAACAACTCATAATCATCACCAAGATCAATATGTGCTACTAATAATATACCAATACAAGTATTCTACATCATCCATAAACCATGTGTAAAAAATACTACTAATAAGTGCCTCCAACCATGTACCAAGTATGTATCAATCATGTATCAACTACTCATCAACTATGACTCATGAAGATGTACCAACATCATCAACTATACACCTCATGTATGTGCCAACTCATCAACTACTTGTCTCAACCATGTACCCAACATGTACCTCAACCAAAATCCTTCATCAATTTCATCATCCAAATATGATTTGTAACTCTGTAATAGACCTGGTGTATATGATCACATACCTACAAACCTTCCTTAACTTTAACAATAAGAGACTAGCATTTTCATCGAACTTTACTTTAGTCTCACATGACTAGTTTTGCATTAGTCAACAACCATAACTTGAAATAATCATAACTATGTACCTGTAATGAATAAATATCTGAAAATAGTACACAATGTTCTTAAGTGTGTTTTATGCAATTTCTCTAGGTGTCACTACTTGTAACCTCTCATAAAAGGATTTATAACTAAAATGGCATACCTTGTTGAATTCTAGCTTATTCTAGAGATCGAACTTGTAGAGTGTGCCCTGCACAAAATATTTGTTGCATGGATATGAAAATTGTACATAGAATACTATAGACTGTAATATAACGAAAACATTTGGTCGTACTGAATTTGGATCTCTTATGAATAATTTATGACGGTTTTCCCCAAAACACTTGTTTTAGACTAGTTTCAAGACTAGCCAAAAACCTTATTTTCCATGGAGTGTAACTCCAAAACTACAATGACCCACATGCTGAAATTTTTACCACAACTAATTGTATATGTTTCCTCAACGAACTTCCAATTTCAGGGTCTAAATCATTCTAGAAATAAATTTATTTCGAAAATGGTGAGATGCCCTGTAAATAACATACCTTAGAAAAAATCATCAAAAGAATTTATCCTCCCTTGAATTTCAACCTTCTTTACTTCATCTTCCATTTGAAATTTTCCTTAGATATCCTTTGGTTACCTCAATCACTTGTATATATTCAATATGCTCAAGTGTAATTAAAATCAGAGAGCCTTGCCTCTTATTTATACTTTCATGTAGCTTCCTCAAGGGGTTACCTTTTAACCATCTTAACCCACTTTCCTTATTTTAGGGTTCACCAACTTCTAACCACTTGTCCAACTAGTAATTTATCCATGAAATTTATTATTTAAATAATTTATTTTGTATCCACTTTGACTTATAGTACACTCATCACTTCACTTTACCACAAGGGGTTACCTTCTAACCATCTTAAACCACTTTCCTTATTTTAGGGCTAACCCACTTCTAACCACTTGTCAACTTAATAATTTCTCCATTAACTTTATTATTTAAATAATTTATTTTGTATTCAATTTGACTTATAGTACACTCATCACTTCACTTTATTATTTACCTTCTAAAATCTCTTAAACCACTTTGACTACTTTGACCTTTTGGGGCTTCTAGATGACTCATGAGGATTCTCCAACGTCACATGGCCATAACTCTCTAACTGTGAAGAGTTATGTGATGTTCCGCATACCACTGGAAATGGCATGAAATGTACTATCCATATAGAATATTATTACCTAAAAATATATCAAAACTCATACCATTATCCATCAAACAATCTTGGGTCCATTACCCAAGCCTTTCTGCAACTTCACATGGCCATAACTCTCTAACCGTGAGGATTTATGTGACGTTCCACATACCAACGGAAATGGAATGACATGTAATACCCATATAGAATAGTCTTAACTTCAAATATATTAAAACTCATACCATTATACATCAAACAAACTTGGGTCCATTAAACCTTTGTGCTACCAGAATTCGCTATCAGACTTTCTCTAAGGGTTGACATCAATGACAACCAACAATCCAAACCAATTGTCCATCAACCTAAGCCAACTGTCTGACAAAAATGCATTAATAATGGTTGCAAAGTGTATGTTATAAAAGTAACTATTCTTTTGGAAAGAGAAAACAAGCCAAGTTTGGAAGAGTTTGCAGTCCTTCATGGATTTAATGATGTATTCGTAGAATAAATACTGGAACTACCTCCAATGAGAGAAATAGATTTCTCTATTGATATACTACCTGGATCTTCCCCAATATCAAAGGAACCTTATAGAATGAATGTTCTTGAGCTAACATAACTGAAAATTCAATTACAAGAACTGTTAGATATCGAATACATCAAACCAAGTGTTTCATCATGGGGAGCACCAGTTTTATTCCTTAAAAAGAAAGATGGAAGGATAATATTATGTATTGATTATCGTCAATTGAATAAAATGATGATTAAAAACAAATACGCTTTACCTAGGATCAACGATCTCTTTGACCAGGTTGGAGGAGAAAAAACATTCTCTAAGCTAGACTTGAGATCTAGTTATCATAAAATTAGGATAAAGGACGAAGACATAAACAAAAAATAATTTAGAAAATGTTATAGACATTATGAATTTGTAGTGATTCCATTTGGACTTGATAGTGCACCAACAACTTGTATGTGTTTGATGAATAATATATTCAACTAGTATTTGGATAATTTCATACCGATCTTTATTGATAATATACTAATCTATTCAAAAACTGAAGAAGAACATGAACACCATTTGAAAATAGTGTTACAGACTCTAAGAGAACATAAAGTATAAGCTAAGTTCGATAAATGTGATTTTTATCAAAGGAAGATACAATATTTAGGACATGTAATATCAGAAGACGGTATTGTAGTAGACCCTGAAAAGATTAGAGCCATTATGGAATGGCCTATTCCTAAAGACGTAGTAGACATAAGATCATCCATGGGGATTACCGGAGTTTTATTGAAACATTTTTCAAAATCGCCTATCCTATTACATCATTGTAGAAAAAGGGGACAGACTTTAATTGGTCTAAAAAATGCCAAGACAGTTTTGATAAATTGAAAGGACTATTGATTACAACGCTAATACTCAAGGTGGAAAATCCATATAAGGACTTTACAGTTTGTGTGGATGCAAGTAAAGAAGGATTAGTAGGATTACTAACACAAGATGGACACATCATTTATTATGAATCATGCAAATTAAAGGAACATGAAAGAAACTACGTAACTGACGATCTAGAATTAGCAGTTGTAATTCATGCATTGAAAATGTGGCAGAATTATTTAATGGGAAGAAATATTTCTATTACTAATAGATAACATAGGTGTAAAACACTTGTTCAGTGAACAGGATCTCAATCCAAGATATGTGAGGTGGTTGGCCTTTCTAAGCGAGTTCGATTTTAAAGTACAACACATGAAAGGAAAAAAAATAAAGTTGCAGATGCACTAATTCAGAGAACTAATGAGTTATATGAAGTAATTATCAGAAAAGTAGAAAATGATATTGAGGACATGATTAAATATGTAAGAATAAATGATGTAAAATACATCAAAACAACAGATCAATTGCAGAAAAATGAGGGAAATATGCACAGTACAGATCTCGGTATAGATAAAAATGGATTATTAAGGTTCAAAAATAGATTATATGTACCTAATTCTACAAAATTGAAGATGATGATTCTTAATGCGCTGCACAAAAAGCCATATTCTGGTCATCTAGGATACCAGAAAATGATAACAACTTTAAGAAAACCGTTTTATTGGCCTAATATGAAATATCAAACAACCAAATACTTGTCTAAATGTTTAGATTGTCAACAGGCAAAGGATGAGCATCAACATCTGACAGGTATTTTAAAACCTCTGCCTATACCAGAATGGAAATGGGAAATTATTTCAATGGACTTCATTACAAGTTTTCCTAAGACTGAAAGACAAAACGATTCAATTATGGTAGTGATTGATAAACTAAGTAAGTCTACACATTTTATACCTATGAAATATACTTACAAAGAGATTAATATCGCTAAATTTTTTATGAAAGAAATATTTAGACTCCATGGGATTCCTAAGATGGTGATTTCAGATAGAGACGTTAATATTACATCCAATTTTTGGAAGGAATTGTTTGCAGGTTTGGGTACTAATCTAAATTTCAGCACAAGTTACCATCCAAAGAAGGATGGGAAACAAAACATACGAATCAAATTAGCGAAGATATGTTACAAATGTATGTAAGAATAAAACCAACTAAGTGGGAAGAGTATCTACACTTAGTTGAATTCACATACAATAATGGGTATCAAGCATCAGCTAAGATGAGTCCCTTCGAACTTTTATATGGAAGGAAATGTACAACCTTGATCAGTTGGGATAATCTGGTTGACAGGATTATGGTTGGACCAGAAATGCTCCAAGAAATGGAAAATATGGTCAAAAGGGTACAACATAATTTGAAAGAGGCACCAGATCAACAGAAAAGATATGCATATATGAAAAGGAGACATCAAGAATTCAAAAGTAGAGATCATGTATATCTCAAATTCAAAGCAAGGAGGATCTCCCTAAAACTAGGAAATTTTTCCAAGTTGGCACCAAGATTTGTTGTTCCATTCAAAGTATTAACTCGAATCGGACCAATGGCATACCAACTATCACTCCCTACAAATTTAAAAGTTCATAATGTTTTTCATATTTCATTATTAAAAATATATATTCATGATCCTACTCACATCATTAATTGGAACATGGTGTAGGTGGAACTAGAAGGTGAGTTCCAAGAGGAACCATTACGCATTCTGGACAGGAAAGAAACAATACCTCAGAATAGAGCCATCACCTAGGTAAAAGTGCAATGGAAGCACTTTAGTTCTGAGGAGGCTACATGGGAGTTGGAAGAATAAATGTTAAAATCGTATCCAACTATGTTCCAAGAGATGATTTGAACACTAAGGACAATGTTTTACTTAAGGGGGAGAGGATGTCACATCCTCAAATATTCAAAACAAAGTATTTTAAAGTTGTTGTTTTCAAAATAAATTTCCATTTATGCAAATTGGAATTTTAATTTGTGGAAGTATGTAATTATTAGTTGTATGAATGTTGGACAAAATTTTGACTGACCAACTGTCCTCTTTTGATGGAAACATATATGAGACAGATATTTTAATACATTCAATGCAGGAAAACAGATGGGACATCCAGGTTAAAAACCGTTCACTATGACTCCATGAGTGGGGAACATGTTTGAGTTAACTCAGAGTTGATTTTTACAAGTGTCAGAAGTTGAGTTTTGTCACTGGAAGCCCCTGAAAATCATGGATTTGTAAATCTGTGAATTTCCCAAGGAGGGGAAAGGAATGGAAAGTCCTAGGCAATGGAAAAATGATATATACAACTTGTGTGGGAGGAGGGATGTTTCTTAGTATGTTGGAGAAAATGATTTCTTGTTGATATGAGCACATATGGTGTTAGGAAAATGATTTTATGAATTGTTCAAAGAGACAGTGGCTAAGGAGTGATGTTCAGTTTTTCCTTATGGAGTCATGGTCAGGCTAAGGGGTGATCATGACAAGTAATTGTGGTTGTTTTGTATCTGTTGTTGGGTGGAACGTGGATGTTCCATTTGTTTTCCCGACACAATTGTTATAGATATGTATCTTTAACTGTTTACATTTCATTCTGTTGAATTACTGAATGGATGATATATGTAATAAATGATCTATATAGGGGTGCCTCATTGTTCATATTAGATTTATTGATTTACATGCATCTGTAAAAGTAGATGAGTTTTATTGATTGTGTTATATTTATTGATTTGTATATAGCTATAGAATCACATATATATTACATAATTGTGTAGACTACAGATTTGAGTTGCTTAGATGTATTTTATTATTCATGTTGGGTTTTGACTTGCATTTAGCTATAGAATCGATATTTATGCTACATAATTATATCTACATAGATAATTGTGTATGTACCGAAGCTAAATAGTCTCCTTATGGAGATATCTCAACATGAAACTAACTACTTTAGTAAAGGGGATTAAGTGAAACATAAATGATTATATTGAATCGAAGAAAATAATAAGTAAACCGTATATTTATAATTTCCTCCCAATATATTGTCCCTAGAACAAGTGGAGTCAGGAACAAACTCATGCGATAAGAATTAAGGAAATAAACATGGTGAATTTAAAAGGTGCTATACATATATATATTAACAAGAATGATTATCCGAAATAGTAGGTATTAGAAGATAAATGTTGCAAACATATATTTATGCAGTTAGATAGGCCACTGATTTATGACAACATGGCCTTGAAGTTTTTATTTTCAATGAATAAAAATATTCACAAAAATGGTGTTATACATGCCCAAATAACCTTTGTTACTTATTTTAAAAATAAATAATCAACTGAATCGACTTTCTATAGAATATCTCATCCATTCGAGGGTGCATAATCATGCGGATTTTAACATCAAGAATTATCCGAAGTCCCGAACTCCCAAAGTATTTAGCATGGCTTAAGATCAATTTAATTAGTGATAATCATTCGCTAATCACTTCGCAAGATCATCACTTCGGGAGATTTTCATACTTTACATCCAAAAACTCCTAAAGATTCGAAGAGCCGAAGTACCGAAGATCTTGAGTCCTGAAGTGTCGAACTCCCGAAGAGTCGAAGTCTCGAAGAGCTTAAGTCTCGAAGTGTCGAAATATTGAAGAGCCGAAGTGTCGAAGTAGCCAAAGTGTCGAACTCCCAAAGAGGCAAAGTGTCGAAGTAGCCGAAGACCCGAAGTGCTGAAGATCTAAAGAGATGAAGTGCCGTAAAGCCGAAGAGCTGAAGTGCTGAAGCAACCGAAGTGTGAAGTGTCAAACTCTAGAAGAGCCAAAGTAGGCGAAGTGTTGAAGCAAATGGAAACCATCATTTGAGACACGTGGCACTCATCGGTCATGACATGTGGCGACAAATCATTCGCTTCAGAGATTTTCCTCTGAGATATTTTGATGCTTCACATTTGAAACTCCCGAAGCCTGAAATTATGAAAGTCTGAAGTGAATTTGGATCATCCATTGGCAATGACATGCGACAATAGATCATTCACTTCAGATATTTTCCTCCGGGATAGTTTCGCACTTCACATTTGAAACTCCTGAATCCTGGAGTGTCAAAGAATGTGATGAACTTACCATCCATGACACGTGGCACACTCATCAGTTAGGACACATGCCACTCATTACAGGTCATTTGGTTGTGACATTCACCCATTTCCACATGACACATGTCACCCTTATTTCCATGACACATTAGAAGACGTGACATCATATGATGTCAGGCCACCACGTCACTTCGACGATTTTCCTCCAGGAGATTTTCATGCCCAACATTTGAAACTCCCGAAACCTGGATTTCCAAAGAAAATATGGATCGTTCATTGGTCAGGATGCATGGTGACATATCATTCACTTCAAAGATTTTCCTCTGAGCTATTTTTCATGTTTCACATTCAAAACACCCGAATCCCGAAATTCCAAAGTGAATATGGACCATTGATCTCAAGTCAATGAGAACCATCGATCCTTGCAGTAGGTAAATATCGCCCAGATCACAGATCATAATCAGATCGATGACCACACTTCATTGCGGGGACATAAACTGCTCGGACGTTAATTTTCTAGAGAAGTCCTGCAATTGGAACCATGGTATTGTGGGAGGGGTACGTGGCATCTTGTGGGGGATTCAGGCCCAAAAGCGGTGAGAACCCAACCCACCTTCAACAACTTCCCCAATCATGTTCTTGAATGACATCAGGTCACTGCATCACAATCACATCACCTCCACTCATTCCACTCACTAATCTCACTCTTCTCACCGCCCGAAACTTATCCTTCACCCACCTCCACATCACTCTCGCTCCTCTCACCATGCGCCATCTATCCTCCACTGACACCTGTCACCCCCCACTCCCCTCCACTTCATATACATCTATGTCGTCCACCTTCAAGTGACATGTCTTCTTATTGGATGCCCGTCACCACGTCTTCCTGCTCACAACCAGTTCATCACAGTGAAAGCGAGAAGAAGGGTTAGTTATAGTCGAGATAAAGTGCGCTTAGCTTCCAAAAGCTCATACACAGACAAATATTCAAGTCTTAGTCACAGGTCGATGTAGATGGGTCCCAGAGCACTTCAACAGACTACCTCTTCCTCAAACAGAGATCTTCTCATGCAACCAGTTGTCTCCAGCGGCCTCCAAAAACTCGCAGGCATGCCATTACTCAAAAAATATCCCTTCTCTGTCACTCTGAGGCCTATTTTCTGCCAATTCAGTTCCTCTAGTGCATGCATCAGTTTTTGTCTCAGAGACAGTAGTAGTTTTAGTTGTTTAATTCCAACATTTTCTTAGATTAGATACAAGAGTGGTCTTCTATGTGTGATAAGAACCAATATTTATGATTAATTCCAGTATATTAGTGAAGTTAATAATTTGTTTTACGAATAGTTACCTAAATTTAGGTCTCAGTCCCCTAAGGACGAGAGTCTCTGCAACTCTTTTAAATAGCTAGTTTTTGGATATTGTAAGGGTCAGATTTTTGGGGAAAGAATAGAAATACATCAAATTGGTTGGACCTGTTCTATGCATGGATTAAATCTCTCTACCTAGTGAACATACTCTTTATGACAGTGTTTCGTTAAAATCTTCAAGTGTTTTTATCATTATCTTGAATACAGTTTTTTATTTGTGCAACGTACATTTCATTTCCTTTTAGCTATTGTATGACTTATTTTTACTGATATGCAACCTGTTAAACAAATAATGCTTTGGTGAAGATTTGTTTTTTGCAACCTATGGGAGTAATTGTGTTTGTGATATATGTTTGATGTCTTGAAATGATATTTTATGTATTGAAATTGTTGCAGCAGATTATTCATTGATTTTTTGTTGTTTTCCTTTGTTTTCTATTATTTCACTGGTCTGTCATTAGTGTGCCACCAGCCAAGAAGGACTCTCATTCATATTATTATTCCAACCCAACCTTCCTTTTGTATTGATATAATAACCCTCCGACCAACCAACAAAAATTTAAAAGAAACAATCATTCTAAACTGATAGGTGGCCTAGCTTTTCCCTTTAGCAGTCAAGTGCAGACCTTAGGACCAATATCTTCTGGTGTCGTTGTCGGGGAACGAAGTAATGAAATATATTTCCCTAGTAGAATGACAATGATTATATCTGATCTTTGATGGTGAACAAATACCAGACACATTTAGATTGCATATCATTCACCTAGCGACTCCATGGTTAAAGAATCCAGTGGATAATCCAATGTTTTAAGAAGTCGTATTTTCAGATGGAAGCCATATTGGCTCGGAGGTTTTCTCCATTAAATTTCTCAGTTGTTCTTGGTTTTCAAAATGTTTTTCCTACTATATATGAGTGGGGTGATTTTTTGCCTAGATTTAGAGAGCATAGAGATGACAACCTTGTTGAGCATTTTCTTGAGTTTCATGAGCTCATGCATCAGTGGGGAATACATCATGAGGATGTTTTAATAAAAATGTTCATGTAATCATTAGAGGGAGATGATCGTGAGTGGTACCGATCCTTGCCCCCTGCTAGCATATCCTCCCCAGAACAGTTCCATGTTTCATTCAATAAGCATTGTAAAAGGTTTTTTTCTAGTTGATTTACTTTTTGAGAACTGCTATGAAGAATTTGAATCTCATATTCAATAGTCACTTATTAGTTCTTCTAGTAGTGAAAATAAATGGGACTTTTATGTTGAGGAAGTGGAGGAAGATTCAATTACATATGAGTCTTCTTATGATCCTTTTATTCAAAAAGATGATGTTGGGAATTAAATTAATGATGAAATTGATGATAACAAGGCTTTGGATACATCTTGCATTATTCTAGGTGACTCAAATATTCATTGTTATGATACATCTAGTGTTCTATGTTCTCATAAAGATTTGATTAACTATGAGGAAAGTGATGGTGAAAGTCATGAACAAGTTTTTCCCCTTCCTTATGAAATTATTGGGTAACAAGAAATCTATAAGTCTGAAGATGACATTCTGGAGCTACAATGAGGAAAAACCAGCCACACAGAAGACATACTCGTTCATTTCAAACAACAAGATGAGAAGTATCAGAAGTATTTTGTTGCCCTTTATGGTTGTGAATCACATGAATTTCATGAGCCTTTTCAATGAGGACAGGAGCAAATCATTCTTGTCTATAATGCATATCTTACTCAACAACAACTTTGTCCTCTCAACAAGTTAGAGGCTTTTCACAATTTTCAAGATCCAAAAGTGAGATGGATGGATTCTTATTTTTCAAAAATTGCAAAGGTTGGAAGTTGTATCATGATCATAATTTGCAACTATAAGTACCAGATGCCTGCCAACTTTTTGTCACATTTGATATATTCTCTTTGGATTATTCTAAAAAGTGGCATGCCCGGATTTATATTTCTCAGTCATATGGTTTCTTGGTTTCATTGGAAATGGAATTACACATGATTGAGTTGGTTTTCAACTAAATAGAGTAGGAAGTAGAAGAATAAGATCGTAGTTCGAGCATGTTTAATTTTTAGTTCGCAAATTGTTTTTCAGTGTGTTTGTTTTCAATATCTTGTTTGAACAAGAGACTCCATATCCCAACAAGGAACTGGGGTTTAGCTGCAGTTTCAAGTTTTAGTGAAGACTCCATAGCCCAACAAAGGCACTGGGGTGTAGTTGCAATTTTCAGTTCAATAAAATGCATGCATGAGATAGAGTAGTAGATAACACAGAGATGGAAGACAAACAGAGGCAAGAAATGGAAGGTAAGAGTAGTTATTTAATCTCAAGGAACTGATATAAAGTTCTTATCACCTCACAGGGATGATATATCCCTAGTTGGAGCCAATGTTATAACCTAGGTCTTCACCCCTACCTCTCCTCTCTCTTTTCCCTATGCCATCATTGGTCTTTCCTCTTCTGGTTGATTAAGTCATTTTCCCATTACTGATTGACTTGGTTCTCATTTGTTTCCTTCTTGATTGTGTCTTTGTGCATTTCTGTTGCTATTGTTTCTTGAAGGATAATTACATGTCGTGTTTGGTTCGGAATGCTTGTCATCATGTTTTCCATTGATTGAGCTCACAACATGTCGACCAAGTTTTTATATGCATAGAAAACACCTGTGGAAAAATGCAATGATTCATAATGGACATTTTCGGGACTGAATTTTCGAAACGAACAGGGTGTAACAACCCTAGTTGAATATATGCTTAGGGATTATTAAGTAAAACTTTATTAGGTAATTAATTTTTCCTAACATGTTATTAACTAAACAAAGATTGGTATAATGATATTAATTAAATATTAATTAATTAATTAATGGTTATAATTTTGATTAATTAATTAATTAATTAATTACCTATCGCATTGAATGAAGAAGGTAATAAATTTAAGAGGGTTAATAAATTATATTGTTTAATTAAATGATCTACGTATACTAGGGGATAAGAAGCATTAATAAATAAGGATAAGGCGCATTAATAATAGGATAAAGCATTAATAGTTGGATAAGATAATAAATGTGTAGGTAAGGAAATAAATGAGGAGAAAGGGCGGTGAAGGAGGGATATGAGCGGAGGAGGCTTACGGAAAGGGGGGATTATCATTCTACTGGATTCTTGGGAGGGTTCTTTTGGATTTGGGGGATTTGCTGGAGAGAGTTGGAGTTGGGGAGTAGGGGAAAGGATCAGTACAGGGGCCACTAGTTTGCTGGAGGTTTTGGGCACGGGGGCTAGGATATCCACATGGTATCCTGGAGCTAGGAAGCTGTCCTAGTTGGCAGGGTCGAAACACGGTTTTGGGCAGTGTTTGACACAGTTTCAACAATGAACAACTAGATCGACCGGGGAATTAGCATCAAGGAGAGGTAATTTATTTATTTTGTTAAGTAATTCTTATGCTGTGGATAAAATTTTAATTTTTGTCAAATATCATATGCTCATATGTTGGTGATTGAATTATTTTTGCATGAGAAAGAATTATATGATAAATTAAATTAAATTTTGTATTTTTATGGTTACTACACATGGTATCAGAGCCCTGGTCCAAAATCTGGAGCCAAGGGCCTACCCACCTACTTAGAATCGACCCAGAAATAAATAAATAAATAAAACCTTTGAAACTGTTGTAAGTTTGAAGGAGGCCTATTCACCTTCAGACCTGTAAGAAACCTACCCTGTAAAATCTTCAAACCTGTGGGAAGCCTCACCTGTACAGAGTGATATTTTTATATAATGAACAGCTAAAAAAAAAAAATTAGAATGGAGTAAAAAAAATATATATATATATATACACACACACAAATATTATACCTACGAATATAGGAATGTACCCAAAATGGCAACAGTTGCTCTCATAGCACTGATGGGACTAACTGGTGTCTAAAAGATAATGATAGATGAAACAATAACGAAAATCCTTTTCATTGTGTTGCCTATGTTGAATGTTAATGGACCTACAATGCACCTCACTTTGGAGTTAGTGCCTGCTAACTCCAGGGGGTATCCCCAATCATAGAATCAGTATATTTTATCAAGATCCTTCGTTTATCACACAAACCCACTGAAATCTACATTAACTACTTGTTGGTTAGTGTTTACGATTGCTAAGTAAGTTCAATATCTCCTTCAAACCAGCAAGGAATAAGGTATAAATATGAATATTGGTGACTGGTGCCTTAGAAAGGGATTTAATGTTGTTGAGAAAGAACCAAATCAGGGAGGTGAACAACACAAATCTTGTTGATTCAAGATTTTTTTTTCAATTCACACTGAAGTCAAAACACAAATAATCAATTAAGTTCTCAAATGAATAAACACTTGAATTCACCACTAATGAGCTTGATCTTTATTGCACTTAGTAAAGATGATGATGATATGCATGCTTAAACAATGAGAATAAGAGACCAAACCCCCTTTAGAGAATTTCAGAAAGGATACAAACCCAGTCTCAAATACTAGATCTAGTTACTGATGTAAGACCTCACCATGCAACAATGATAGATCTCAACAAATACAAGTGAATATCAGCTGTCTAAAACCAGAGTGAAAATGTGAAAAATTCTAGAAGCAAACAACGAAGGCGAGTTGGCAAGGATGGGTGCCCAAACGCTTCGCAAGGTGAGTTTTCAAGATGTGTGCCCAAACATCCATAAACGGCCACGTTAATCCACTGTACAAGCAATACTGCATAAGCTTAAGCCATATTTTTGTAAAAATACCCAAAAAAAATAAAATTAGGGTTTGAAATGGCACAAAAACAAAACCCACCAGAGGTTAAGATGCATAACAAAATTCAATCAGAGAGATAGAGAAGGCCATCGTAAAGAGTTGTGTGTGCGCACAAGTGATGTAAGCAAAATCGAAGGTAAACTCTGATTCCACTGGTCAATTAACAAGTTACCACATCAACAAACACAAGCCATCACAAGCTCAACACATAAGTTACCACAACAACGCGCTAACCATCTGTGCCACAGCCCCACGCAAGTTCCAAGCCTCTTCCTTCAACACGTCTCTACACTCGCAGGAACCACAGAGTCGAACCCTATAAAGTCATTCAGTCAGTGGGTCGGCGTGCTTTGGATGGTCAACAAACACTGGGCACTGCATGGGATTTCTTTCGAAGGCAGAAACCCTAGAAAAAAAAAGAAATGCAGCCAGTCAGTGGGTCGAACGCAGCCTCTCTTATGTCTTCCAACCCACACACAACCTCCTGGGCTTAACTAGGAGACTAGAATATCACGTGAGCTCCGGGGAATGGCATCACACATCACCAATGCAAAAACCCAGCGTGTGAGCTCCGGGGAATGGCCTCACGCGTCACCCAATACACAATCCATTGAACCAACACATATAATTAACCAAAGCAAGCGTCGAGCCCATGTGGTGCCAACACCATGCACTACAGTTCAAACATTACGGGTTAATTAAACAACACAATGCACTCAGATCGAGACCAAACACCCAGAGCGCCAAGCCACATAGAGGAGGAGAGGAAGATGCTGAAAAGACAAAACGCAGGTGGAGTGGGCATTGAAAGAAGAAAAGAGTGAAGTGAAAGCCATGGCCACCAAGGATTCTCAGGTGGAGACGACCGTCACTGAAGCAGTGCGCTCTCGGTCATCCTTTTTCAGGAAGCAATCTTATTCTTTGACCTTCGAAGGTGTTCGCCGAATCTTGGAAACTGATCTAGGACTGAAAAATTTTGTGTTGGATGCACACAAACAATTGATTAAGAAGCTTTTACAAGAGAACTTCGATAGTTCAGAGGATGATGATGCCTCTGGGAATCTAACAGAAAATGAAACTGAAGCTGAGGATTCAAAATTAGAAAAAAGTTCCAGAAGTTCAAAACCTTTGAAACAAAAAAAATGCAAATTGAAGATAATGGCAGATTAAAGGAGCAGATGGAACGCGCCATGTGCTCGACACGCCCTCCATTCCTAGAACAAAAGTTACTAGGGCCGACCAAGCAAGTAAATGGCTATGGCCGCCGGTCTCCTCCTTCACCCTGAATGCTTAAAAAAAAATGAAATGTTATAGGGGAGGGTAGATTTCGAAGAGAGAAGAATGTGGGAATTAGGGTTAGGGTTTAGATAGGAGGGCAATGGAGGAAGCGGGCACGTGGGCTTCATGCGTGCCCGCCCTTTGTTTTCAAAAAAAAAAAAAAATTTAATTGTTTTCAAATTAATTATTAAATTTATTAATTGTTTAAATTTATTATGGTTTTTAAATTAATTGTTTTTTTCTAATTATTGTTTAAATTAATTGTTTTAATCTATTATGGTATATATAAAAATTAAAATTAAAATAAAATAATATATATATATATATATATATATATATATATATATATATATATATATATATATTNTGGAAGTCTATGGGTCTTGAACCCCTAACCACCACCCACTACCTAAGCCTTAAGGAACAACCAAACACCAACACACCATGTATGTGCCTTTGGAAAAAAATAAAAATAATAATAATTAAATTAATTGGAAGGATTAAGTAAATTAGTGATTAATTAATTAACACTAATAATAATATTAATTTAAAGGAATAAATTGAAAGTGTTGATTAAGGCGATTGAAGCATAGGATTAAGTTTAGTCTAGATTATTAGTTTTTAATAAATTAATAAACATAAGGTTGGAAGTCACTTTAATCAGTTGTAAGCAAAAAGTTTAAAGGACCTAGGCTAGTACAAGCGGGAAGGAGGCAGCATACGCACTAGGAGAGTAAGCAACTAGAATTGACAAGTGTGGTGCGATGCTAGCGTAGCTACAGGGCAAGGGAACCAATAGTTTTTTTTATAGGGGTGAAGAAATCAAGCTTAGACGCTTAATCCTAATCCTAACCTAGCCAATCCCCTAAAGGAGTAATGTCTGTTTACAGACAAGTAAAGAAAACTTACGCCTAACCCTGTTTCTAGTTTAAGTAGCACCAATTTGAAACATCCTGGAACTCATCCTGACAACTTTGGTTGATGTAGGTTAAGGCATACAGAATGGTCAAGACTCGAGGGAGTCAAGGCAGGGGAGCGCCGCCAACACCACCAGCGCCACCACCACCATTGCCCGAACTAGCTCTCATACTGTGCTCGTTGGAAGCCATTAATGAGAATTTAAATTGGCGACAGCCAGCAGGGACTGAAGTGGAACCCCCACCGTCTGGAATGAGTAATCCATAAGCGTCAAGGGATTTAGGGGGAGGACCTCCACCCGAAGACATCACGCGAGAATTGCAGAAGATCAAACTTCTGGAGTTTGTCGGGGGTCGCGCCAGTGAATGTGCAGAATCATGGTTGGAAGGCATGACAAGGTTTTCTGCCTTAAGGGACTATGCGTCCAACTCAAAGGAAAAGATCACAATTTTTTAGTTAAGAGACAACACCTTGAACTAGTGGGGAAACCTGGAAAGACAACTGCACCTTACCCCAGACACAGTATCTTGGGAACTTTTCGAGGAGAGGTTTCGAAGGAAATATCTACCAACATACTATGAGGAACAATAGGTAGGGGCATTTCATGCCTTAGTACAGGGAAACAGAACTATAGAAGAATATGAGATCAAATTTATGGAACTGGTCAAATATGTTTCGTATATGGATAATGACCGACGACAGGCAGAGCGCTTCGTCTATGAATTGAACCCTAAGATAAGAGCTATGGTGCGGATGTGGAAACCGTATTCAGTAGCGGAGGCGATGGAAAATGCACGTTATGCATAAGAACACATGAACTTAACTGGGGGTAGAAGATCGACATTTCTGCATCGTCCTGTATTTGTAGGGAAGGCCCTGAGGACATTTCCTAGGGGAGGGGGCTCAAGGCCATAGCCATATGGTAACAGAGTTGCTCCAAGGACAGTAGCCACAAGGATTTCAATGGCAGCGAGTGCAACATCTCGTTCATCACCAACGACGCAGACATGTCCACGACCATCTCAGGGAATAGCGAGTAGGGGCAAGGGTTCTAGGGGAAGGAACTCATTTCAGAGACAGTCACATAACAGTACACAAGTTCAATCTCGTGTTACCTGTTGGGGGTGCGGAGGACCCCATTACCAGCGTGACTTCCCAAAGTTACAATCAGGGTTTGTGCATAGAGAAGGAAAGGCACCAATGGGGAGAGCAAGTAGCAACCACTAGATTTACGCAGTAGTTAATAATCGCAAGGCCGAACATCAATCCTCGGTGGTGGAGTCATCAGGTACGCTAAATCATATCAATGTTAAGATTTTATTTGATTCTGGTGCAACAAATAGTTTCATTTCACCATCTGCATTAGAAAAGAGTGGGTTGGCAGCCTATGAGCACGATGACTTTAAACAAGTCGAGATGGCTTCAGGGGAAAAACAAGTGGTAGGACCTAGTGTTGATAATTGTATAGTAGACCTGGGAGTGTGTACTACTAGGTTGAAGGTATACCTCACTGCTCTCAGGGAATATGACCTAATCATTGGAATGGATTGGTTAGCAACTCACCGAGCCATGGTAGATTGTTTCGCAAAGAAGGTGCTTTGTGTCGACGATGAAGGAAGGCCAGTAGATATCCAGGGTGTACGGAGAAAAGTGTCATTACGCTTTATATCAATTATGAAGGTTAAGTGATGCTTGAGACAAGGGTGTCGATTCTATGTAGTGGAAGTGGTGAATGAAAGGAAGGGACCCTAATTGGATCAGTACCCGGTATTTTCATAATTTAAGGATGTTTTTCTGAACGAGTTATTAGGGTTACCTCCTGAGAGGGAGCTTGATTTTACTATTCAGCTAAAACCTGGTGTGGAACCAATCTCCAAGACTTCGTATCAGATGACAGCACCAGAACTTTGTGAATTGCAAATGCAGTTGAAAGAGTTACTGGACTTAGGGCTAATAAGGCCCAGTGTCTCACCTTGGGGTGCACCAGTAATTTTTGTATAGAAGAAGGATGGATCCTTACGACTATGTATAGACTACAGGAACTTGAACCGTGCTACAGTGAAAAATAGGTATCCAATGCCACGAATAGATGACCTCTTCGATCAGATGAAAGGAGCAGCGGTATTCTCAAAGATTGATTTGCAATCAGGGTATCATCAGTTAAGGATTAAGGAAGCTAATATCCCAAAAAATGCCTTTCAAACTCGGTTTGGACATTACGAGTTTGTTGTAGTACCTTTCAGATTGACCAATGTGCCAACATTATTCATGAGCCTCATGAACGACGTATTCCGGAAGTACTTATACCATTTGTACAAGTCTTTCTAGATGACATCCTCATCTATTCCAAGAATGAAAGAGAACATTAGGAACACCTACGAGTAGTATTGTCCTGCCTTAGAGAGAATAAATTATATGGGAAGTTGTCAAAGTGTTCCTTCTTCCAGAAAGAGATCCCCTATTTAGGTCATATCATTTCTGGCGAAGGAATCTTTGTTGACCCAGAAAAGGTAAAGGCCATTATCGAGTGGCTAGTGCCGAAAAATGCCCATGAGGTGAGAAGCTTCATGGGACTAGAAGGTTATTACGGGAGATTTGTGGAAGGATTCTCAAAAATAGCGAAACCCATCACCACTTTGCAACACAAGGGGGTCAAGTATGATTGGACAAAAGAATGTGATAGTGCATTCATTGAGCTTAAGAGGTTACTAACCAGTGCGTCAATTCTACGAGTGTCGGATATGGAAAATGACTTCACGGTCTGCACGGATGCCTCGAAGCAAGGGTTGGGGGCCGTGCTATTGCAGGATGGAGGAGTGATAGCTTATGCATCAAGGAAGTTGAAGAAACATGAAGAGCTATACTTGACTCATGATTTAGAGTTGGCAGTTGTAATGCTAGCTCTGAAAATTTGGAGGCACTATCTCGTGGGGAGAAAATTTGAGCTCAAAACGTACCATCAAAGTTTAAAACATCTCTTCATTCAAAGAGATTTGAATGCTAGGCAAAGGTGATGGAGTGAGTCTATGAGTGAGTACGATTTTGGTATTTCGTACATCAAGGGGAAGGAAAATGTGGTCGCAGATGCCTTGAGTAGGAGACCACGTATCTTCTCCTTGGTAACCTTAAAGGTCAATTGGAGGGAACATGTGTTGACACAACTCCCAGGAGACAGTTGGTATTTAAAGGTTACTTCAAACCTCCAGAGCGAGAAGCAGTTAGATCCAAAGTATGAAGGATATAGTCTAGAAACAGACGGACTGTTAAGATATTGAGGAAGGATGTACATCCCTAAGAGTGTGGATATTCGAAGCATCATACTGAAGAAGCCCATAGAGAACTTTATTGTGCACATCTGGGTGTGAAGAAGATGTATGCAGATATAAGGAAACTCTTCTTCTGGGTAGGCATGAAGCGCGATGTAGTCCATTTTGTCGCCAAGTGCCTAGAATGTCAACAAGTGAAAGCTGACCACCATCACCCGACAGGCCTCCTACAACCACATGATGTTCCTATGTCCAAGTGGGAAGTCATCTCCATGGATTTTGTTGTGGGGTTTCCGCTCACATCTCATAGACACAATGCCATTCTTGTGATAGTGGATAAGTTAACCAAGAGTGCTCATTTTATTCCTGTTAGAGACACTTACGACGTCACTGATGTGGCATGTGTGTTTGTAAGTGAGGTTATCCATTTGCACAGGATACCTAAGAAGATCATTTCATATCGGGACTCTAGATTCACTTCTAGGTTTTGGACAAGTTTACATTCAGCGTTGGGGACTCAGTTGAACTTAAGCACAACTTATCATCCTGAAACAGATGGGAAAACTGAGAGAGTAAATCAAGTCATGGAATACATTCTTAGGATGTATGTAATGGATAATCAAACCCAGTGAGAGAAGTGCCTACCTTTGGTAGAGTTTGCCTACAATAACAGTTATCATAGCTCCATCGGAATGCCACCCTACGAAGCTTTGTATGGGAGTCCATGCAGAACACCAATGAGTTGGGATAGACTAGAAGACTGAGTAATAGTTGGGCCAGAATTGATTAAGGAGATGGAATAACAGGTGATTCAGATTAGGTAGAGACTAAAGGAAGCACAAGATAGGAAGAAAAGTTATGAGGATGCACACAGGACCGATCGAAGTTATGAAGTGGGAGACCAGGTTTTCATTTGTATCAGGCCTAATAAGAGTACCATACGGTTCGGGAAGGGGACAAAGTTGTCACCTCGATTTATAGGACCATTCAAGATCCAAGAAAAAATTGGACCCGTTGCATATCGTCTCGTACTGCCACCCCACTTGCATAAAACTCATGATGTATTTCATGTATTTGTTTTACGTCATTATGTTGCGGATGAATCACATAAAATAAATTGGAAGGAATTGCAGGTATCAGACATGGGAACCCTCACGGTAGAACCATTACGCATATTGGACCGTAGAGTCCGACAGCTCAGGAACCATTTGGTAGACCAAGTTAAGGTCCAGTGGGACAAGTATAGTCAAGGATCTGCTACTTGGGAAGACACCGAGACACTACGACGAGACTATCCCTCACTTTTTTGACCACCTCGAGAACATGTTTCTCGAAGTTTGGGTGTATGTAACACCACCTTTTGACTTAGACAACCAGGATTACCTGAGGCCTATATACTTTATTTTCTAGTCACAATGAAACTATTAAGTGATACAATTAAACTTTAAATGTATGAACTTTTATGTATGATTAAATGTTATTGATGATGATGTATGTAATGTGATCTATTATGTGAATGTAAATTTTACGAATGTTTAAATGTTATTGATGATGATGTATATGATGCAACATATTGAGAGAATGTGAATTTAATGAATGTTTAAATTCTATTGGGATGATGTTGGATATGATGCAATCTATTTTGGGTAAATGATAATCTTATGAATGGGTGTCGAAATTGAATTATGGGATATTATGAGACCTATTTATAGCTAGAAAACTTTGATGTTAATTTATCAGTACAGGGATACCAAATTGAAATGATGATAGTATGCAATTACATGATGATAATGCATGGAAATGTATGAGTTTGTGTTACAGACTAATCTGCAGGTTATGGGCTATGAAATGGCCAAGGGATAATGATGATGAAAATGGATATCAGGACCACTAGCCAAGAAACATTATCGTATGAATATTGTATGTGAAATTATATTTTTTTGGATGCATTGCTATGATATGTGGACCAGTGCATGATTGCAGGTGATGACACTGCCCAAAACCAAATAAACGATGAAAAAACCCCCAGCAACACGGTGCCACTATATATTCCCTTGTAGGGTGTGGACCCTAGCTATGATTAGGAGGGGTGGAGGCATTTCCCACCGTATATCCTCCAAAACTTGAAGTCATGGGAGGACGGTGTTAGTTCACGCTCCCCAAGATGTGTGATGATGACTGTCAGATGTCTGCTAGGGAAGCTTGGTTGAGATAGCGACACTTCCGCTTACGGGTTCTATTTGGGGTTAGGTCAATATAGTTGATGCTCCAAGATAGCCTAGCAGAGGAAGGATAGGAATGGAGATGGAAGTAGGTTAGGGAGTAAGGATGAGTAGTAATAGTTGAGAAGGTATGGAGATCTGTCTTGTGGTGGAATTTAATGTTTTCCCTTAAAAAAAAAAATAAAAAAATGTGTATATATGAATATTCATTATTACATAACTAAACCACAGTTGTTTAAATAAAATTCTTGAACCAGATAATAGTAATTAAAGGATTTCTCAAACAATTTATTGGTTTGTTGTCTTTTATAAAAGACTAGTCTTGTTGACTGGATTGGATGCATACATAAATTACTAAAGGATGATAGTTTTGATTATTAGTACATGCACAAGACTTGTATGTACTAGCTACAAATTCATTTCTGTACATATACACTAGTATGTATGAGTTTTCTTGACTTACTTACTGATAATGTCGGTTAATTGTTATGAATGTGTGAACCATGTTTCTTTTCCTTTGTACCATAAGATACCTTAACTTTGGGATGAAGTTTCCTGAAGGGTGGGTGTATGTAACAACCCTAGTTGAATATATGCTTAGGGATTATTAAGTAAAAATTTCTTAGGTAATTTATTTTTCCTAACATGTTATTAACTAAACAAGCATTGGTATAATGATATTAATTAAATATTAATTAATTAATTAATGGTTATAATTTTGATTAATTAATTACCTATCACATTGAATGAAGAGGGTAATAAATTTAAGAGGGCTAATAAATTATATTGTTTAATTAAATGTTCTACGCATACTAGGTGATAAGAAGCATTAATAAATAAGGATAAGGAGCATTAATAATAGGATAAAGCATTAATAGTCGGATAAGATAATAAATTTTTAGGTAAGGAAATAAATGAGGAGAAAGGGCGGTGAAGGAGGGATATGAGCGGAGGAGGCTTACAGAAAGGGGGGATTATCATTCTACTGGATTTTTGGGAGGGTTCTTTTGGATTTGGGGGATTTCCTGGAGAGAGTTGGAGTTGGGGAGTAGGGGAAAGGATCAGTATAGGGGGCACTGGTTTGCTGGAGGTTTTAGGCACGGGGGCCAAGATATCCACATGGTATCCTAGAGCTAGGAAGTTGTCCTAGTTGGCAGGGTGGAAACACGATTTTGGGCAGTGTTTGACATAGTTTCAGCAACGAACAACCAGATCGATGGGGGAATTAGCATCAAGGAGAGGTAATTTATTTATTCTGTTAAGTAATTCTTATGCTGTGGATAAAATTTTAATTTTTGTCGAATATCATATGCTCATATGTTGGTGATTGAATTATTTTTGTATGAGAAAGAATTATATGCTAAATTAAATTAAATTTTGTATTTTTACGGTTACTACACAGGGTAATTTTCAATGATAAATATCCAACAGGTCGGTCAGATCAACGAATTTCATCCATTCGGGGGTCCAAAATCGCACGGATTTTAACATCAAGAATTGTCTGAAGTCCCAAACTCCCGAAGTATTTAGCACAACTTAAGCTCACGTTAATTAGTGATCAACATTGCCTAATCACTTCACGAGATCATCAATTTTGTAGATTTTCATACTTTACATCTAGAAACTCCCAAAGAGCCAAAGTCCTAACGAGATTAAGTCATGAAGTGACGAAGTCCCGAAGAGATGAAGAGCCGAAGTCCCTAAGAGATTAATTATCAAATTTATGAACTCCCCAAGAGCCGAAGTGCTGAATTAGCTGAAGTGTCGAACTCCCAAAGAGCCGAAGAGCTGAAGTAGCCGAAGACCTGAAGTATCGAAGAGTCGAAGAGCCAAAGTGCCAAAGTAGTCGAAGTGTCTAACTCTCGAAGTGTCAAACTCCTGAAGAGACGAAGTAGCCAAAGTGTCGAAGAACATGGAAGCCATCATTTGAGACATGTGGCACTCATCGGTCATGACATGTGGGGACAGATCATTCGCTTCAGATATTTTCCTCCAAGAAATTTTGATGCTTCTCATTTGAAACTGCCAAAGCATGAAATTCTGAAAGTTCGAAGTGAATCTGGATCGTCCATCAGTGATGAAACAGGACAAAAGATCATTCACTTCAGAGATTTTCCTCTGGGAGAGTTTGGTGCTTAAAATTTGAAAATCCTAAAGCCTGGAGTGTTGAAGCATGTGGCACACTTACCATTCATGACACATGGCACACTCATCAATCAGGACACGTGGTACTCATTCCAGATCATTTGGTTGTGACATTCACCCATTTCCACGTGACATGTGTCACCCTTCTTTCCAGGACACATCAGTAGCCATGACATCATATGACATTAGGCCACCACGTCACTTCGGAAATTTTCCTCTGAGATATTTTCATGCCCAACATTTGAAACTCCTGAAACCCATATATCCGAAGAAAATCTGGACATTTCATTGGTCACGACGCGTGGCGACATATCATTCACTTCAGAGATTTTCCTCCAGGAGATTTTTCATGTTTCACATTCAAAACACCCGAAGCCCGAAATTAGGAAGTGAATCTAGACCATTGATCTCAATTTAATGAGAACCGTTGATCATTGTAGAAGCTAAATATTGCCTGGATCATAGATCGACAACCACACTTCATTGCGGGGACATAAAATTCTCGGACATTAATTTTCTAGAGTAGTACCATAATTGGAACCATGGTATTGTGGGAGGGGTACATTGCATCTTGTAGGGGATTGTGGGCCTGAAAGCGGTGAGAACCCAAACCACCTTCAAAAACTTCTAAAATCACATGATTGAATGACATCAGGTCACTACGTCACAATCATGTCACCTCCACTCATTCCACTCACTCCTCTCACTCCTCTCACCACCCGACACTTTTCCTCAACCCACCTCCACATCACTCTCACTCCTTTCACCACATTCCATTTGTCCTCCACTCACACCTGTCACCCCCCACTCCCCTCCACTTCATATACATCCAAGTCGTCCACCTCCACCCGACCTATCTTCCTATTGGATTCATGTCACCACGTCTTCCTTCTCACAACCAGTTCATCACAGTGAAAGTGAGGATAAGATTCAGTTACATTTGAGATAAAGTGCTCTTATCTTCCGGAAGCTCAGACACAAATAGAGATTCAAGTCTCAGTCATAGGTTGACACAGAAGGGTCCCATAACACTTCAACAGACTCCCTCTTCCTCAAACAAAGATCTTCTCATGAAACCAGTTATCTCCAATGGCCTCCAACAACTCGTAGGCATGCCATTACTCAACATAGAGCCCTTCTTTTTCACTCTGAGGCTTATTTTCTGCCAATTTGGTTCCTCCAGCGCATGCATCAGTTTATGTCTCAGAGACAATAGTATTTTTAGTTGTTTAATTCCAACATTTTTTCTTAGATTAGATACAAGAGTGGTGTTTTGTGTGTGATAAGAACACTCTTGTGGATTAAGTCTAGTATCTTAGTGAATTTAATAATTTATTTTACGAACAATTACCTAAATTTAGCACTCAGTCCCCTAAGGACGAGAGCCTCTGCAACTCTTTTAAATAGCTAATTTTTGGATATTGTAAGGGTTAGATTTTTGGGGAAAGAATAGCAATACATCAGACTGTTTGGACCCATTCTATGCATGGATTGAATCTCTCTACCTGGTGAGCATACTCTTGATGACAGTGGTTCATTCAAATCTTCATGTGTTTTTATTCTTATCTTGAATATAGTTTTTGATTTGTGCAACGTACATTTCATTTCCTTTCATCTATTGTACGACTTATTTTTACTGAAATGCAACCTGTTAAACAACTAATGCTTTGGTGAAGATTTGTTTTTGGCAACCTGTGGGATTAAGTGTGTTTGTGATACATGTTTGATGTCTTGAAATGGTATTTTAAGTATTGAACTTCTTGCAGTAGATTATTCATTGAGTAGTTTGTCGTTTCCCTTTGTTTTGTATTATTTCACTGGTATGTCATTAGTGTGCCACCAGCCAAGGAGGACCCTCACCCATATCATTTTTCCAACCCAACCTTCCTTTTGTCTTGATAGAATAACCCTCCGACCAACCAACGAAAACTTAAAAGAAACAATCATTCTAAATTGATAGGTGGCCTAGGTTTTCCCTTTAGCAATTAGGTGCAGACCCTAGGACCAACATTACCAATGGAAAATGAGTACTAAACTCAGGAAATAGAGGCATTCCTAGATAAGAGGAAACCAAACTTAAGGATAATGATAAAACATGAAGGGAAAACCATGAATATAATTTATTCTATATTTTAATACAAGAAGCAATATTTGTTACAGAAGTAAAATGTTGTGTTACCTTCAACAATATTGGATGTTTCTATCTCATCGCCACTTAAAAGATCATCATTATTAAAGAGTGAAGTGCAATAGGTAAAAATATATCTACATTTAGAGGTGGAATCCATGAATTCTTGACCTGGTAGAGGTTATTAATAATAAAAAAACGTATTTTCCCTTGACTGACTCTAGGTTACTAACATAATGTCGCTTCAAACAAAGAGAATGGTTCCTTGTGCCTCCACTCATACTTAGTGTCATGATTATGGGACTCTGGGGAAGTAAAACATGTGAATTTGGAAGGGTGGAATCATTATATTGGTTGGGATCTAACCTAGATGTACTTAAAAAGGATATTGTATTATATAAAGTCCTTCCTCCAGTACTGTGATAATTAAAACGTTAAGCCACTTCTCCCGACGGGTGTACAATACTACCTACTGAGGTTTCCTTGGTATTAACAATTATCTAGGACTTCCATGACTTGATAGAGATGGGTTATGCGACCTCAAGTTAATTTTTAACCTCACTTATTATTCTTAGAGTAAGTTTACACCCTCGTTATGCATGTTTACGACTAGTGTTTAGAACACAATTCCATAGACAAGGGATTTAATAGAAGTAATGTCCTTACCTTAGAAATTCAATTAGAAAAGGATGTGCTCTCAAGGATCATTTTTATGACAAGGAAAATATATTTATATATAGTAGACACTTCCAAGGAAGAGAGTAAAGTAAACTCAATAAATAGGGTGAGTAAAAAGTCCACGTTTATTTACAAAAAGTTTTCTATTAAAATATTGGTAGCATGTAAATTTCCTTCTTTTAAAAATTATAAGGATGCAATAATAGTTTAAGAATTGATGAAGACCGTATTCCTATGCTTAACTTGAACAAATTTTTATTTTTATTTTATTATGGAAAATTGGGTCTGTTACATCCCATGGCATAAAAATAAAAATTACAAATAATAAAATCATATTTTTGATATACATCGTACCTTTAGAAGGTTCAAATGGTCATGTGATTTCAATCCAGACAAATGGTCTTGATGCAAATTGAAGCAACGTTGTAGGGAAGACCCATATAAAGAAGGCATCTTCACACCCAATATAACTTCCTTTGCCAAAGAAATGTCTTATTTCTTCAAAATCCATGGGACATGACCTTCTTTGAAAGACCAAGAGGGACCAACCTTTCCTCTACTTTTTTGTCTTGGTCAATGTTTCTTTTTAGTTTTTTAAGAAATAAGATCTCTCTGCATAGCTAATGTGTCACTTTATTTCGATGATATGTGTCTCCATAAAGAAGATGAAACATTTTTAAATATATGCATGGGATCTAGTAAGTGGGCAGTCTTAAGATGCTTCCAATAGGGGAGCTCATAAAAGATAGATTTCCTTTTCATCCCAATGGGAAATTTATCAACATAGGTGTCGAAGAATTATGGATCATTGAACATAGACTCCCCATTTGAATCGAACATTTTTGTAATCTCCTTATCCTTCTCTCTCTCATATGCTCTAAGCCATTATGTTGGTGTCATTGTTGCATGCCTTTGGGTTCTCTTTGGTTTACCATTGAAAGTGGATGTTTCTCTTCTATAAGGGTGTTATTCTGGGAGGAATACTCTCGAGCATTCGTACAATGGATTTTATTGATGGTTGGACCACCTAGCCTTTAGAGATGGTCCACAACATTTACATCCATGATAGTATTTAGTGACAAGACCTGTGAAATTATTTTATACATAACAAATTAGCGTTTAAGAATTGAATGTCAATCACAATGCATTAAATATGCAAATATATATTTTTATGTATATAAACAAATAAATAAACATGTTAATTACTAGAGAAAACTCCTAATCCTGGATAATCATGTGTGGTGTAAGAACATATGTCATACAACATAAAACTCCTCTTTTTTGTGATGGGTCTTGATACATCATATACATGTATCCCTTCCCATAACTCCTTCAATTCATCTACCAATGGTTGTAAGTAGACATCCATATTCTTCACTTGTTTTTTACCAAGGACTATAAGAGCCAACATAAGATTTTCATTGTTCATGGACAACCATGGGGGGATATTGTTCTTGATCACTACTACATTCCAAATAGAATAGTTGGTGTTTTGGAGGGAATATGGGTTCACGCCATCCATTGCTATGTTGAGTCGCAGACTTCATACTTCATCCTTGAATTTTTCTGGCCGTGTATTCTTTATATGCTTCATGGCTATTGAATTAGTTGGGATTCACATAACTCCTGACTCACTTCTATGCGAGGCATGACATACCTGCAACATAGATAATTCTTTGCAACGAAAGAGCCTTTGAATACTTGGGATTATAGGTATGTTCCTCAATATCTTATGAGGAGGACCATGCAATTTACATTTTTATTTGATTTATGGTACCTGTCATGGCCGCATTTCAGACATATCTCTTTGTCTCATATTTTCCTATATATATAATACAATCATTCATACATGCATGATATGATATATACTCAACACCCAACATTTTCAACAACTTCTTTGCCTCTTTGCAGCTACCAGGAAAAACATTATCACTAGGAAGAACCTTATCTTTCAATATTCTGCAGTTAGTGGGAAATATAAATGTACAAGGTAATTTAACGTTTATAAAAGAAACCATTTCTAATGTTGATTATCTGACAATATTTCTCAAAATTAATATAAGGCCCTTACTGGTCAATTACCTCAATATTGTCAAGAAACATGCGTTTGATATGCCAATATTTGCTTTCATGTTGTACAGTAATATTTTTGTCCCAAGCTAGGTAGACTTTGAATAGGCACTAAGTCCAAAGAGAGGGGTGGTGGAAGCAGATTTTAGGCTTTCAAAAATGGTATCATTGATATGAGCATCATCCCCTAGCTCATCATTGTGGAATGCATCTAACAACATTCTCTCCATGGAAGTCGTATCCCGTAAGTAATCATCCATACCGACCTCTTTTTTATTGTCTCCATTGCCAACTTCTGAAGAACTACTATTGTTATAGTCATTCCTAATTGGTGAATTTGGACGTAGTGGGAATTGAATAGGTCATTGATTTAACCATTCTTGGTACGCTTCCTCTCCAATTTGTTCTCTCATTGCAACCTTCTCTCGGGTTGACATTGTTTTGGAGTGCAACAGAAGATGGTAGGTAGGTCGCTCATCATCATAAGAATCCTAATTTCAAAAATATTGAACATTAGTACATCGATGATATTAGTTAGAACAATGCAATATTTGTTTTGTTCAAATTACATTATACAAAACAATTGTTACCATTGTCGACTCAGGATTTCAGCTGGAAGATGTAATGTCACAATTGGTAGGGTAAAGTGGATGTCCATTTTCATATAGCAAATGCTTGTGGTATGTTTCTTCTGATAAGACCTTCCAACGTTTTTGAACCGATACTGGAATATTTTCTGCATCTTAATTCGATTTTGAATCAGGATCCTGCAAATTTGAATACATTTTTATTTAGATTGACATGGATAAAAAAAATCAATGAGATAATCGAAACATAAATAAAATAAGTTAAACTTACTGGAGATAGAAAGCGAGAACTTCACGATGGACTTTGAGAAGTATGGAATGGGATGGAATTTGAAGAATTGGCCATTTGATCATATAATAAGGTTTTTTCCCTGCATTTCAACAAAATTAGCAATAAATTTTCTTGTACATATCTAAACTAAATTTCGAGGACCATACCACAATCTGAGTTTCAATATAGTTTTGAAACCATTTTTTAAGAATAAGGCGACATAAAACATAAAATGTATACTGAAGTATTCTATGTCATGTGAATTCATCCTAAAAGATAATTTGATATGAATATACTATTTTATGTGCAAATAAAAGTTCAAATAACTTTAAAAGCATCCTGGCAAACTTATAAACCAAAAACATATCGGTGCACATATTAATATTAAGAATTGGTACGTTGAAAAATTAACCACACCGTGTTTCAAGATTTTGTTAATAAAAAACAATTATATTTCATCGATACATCAATTAATATGGACGCACCGATGTGTAATGTAATATGGCCGCACCAGAGCATATTACATAAATGCACCATCGTGCCAAAAAAGTGAAAAAAAATGTGATTTTTTTAAACAATTAAAAAAAGAGCGGGAATTAAATTTCATAAAGTCAATTAAATACTAAAAGGCTATTCACTATTTCATTATTTTGCAAAATTTTGTAGGGGGATACTTTCAAGAGAGACATATGGAGGAACACTGTGGAGGATCATAATTGTAAAATCCCGCTCTGGCGCACTGAGAAAACTTATTATTTGAGGACACTTGCTCGCAAGTGATCTAGACTTTTATGATGTTAGACCATTTATACCTGATTATGATGCGATTGAAAGATGACATGATGTGTTACTATTTGATGTACACAGGTGCTATTGACTCAGTTTTATTGAGTGTGCAGGGTTTTTGACCTTGAGGATGCAGAGGCATCGGTAGAACCCCCTTGGACTCCGGACTAAGTCAGGGAGTGTGCTTTTGGGTTGATATGTTTACTATGATGTTTCATTTGATTTGATGATTTGATGTTGACATTGCTGACATGATTGTTGATGATGCAGGTTGATGATAGCTTGCCGACCAGACTCACATATGGAGTAAAGGGGCCACACACGATTTGCAGAGAGGTTGAGGGAGAGGGGTGGACAGCAGCCCTGCCACCGCCTACTAGCACTCCTGTCGTGGCTCAAACTGTAGGTTAATGATTACCTAGTTCGAGAGGATCCACGATGCGGTGAGGGAAGACTGCGACAGTCGCTCACGATGAGTCTAGATGTCTACCAATCAGTCCAGTCGGCGAGTGGCACCCTTGGAGAATGTGGTGCATCCTGAAGGGCACGTCACACAAAAGAAACTCAGTTGGCGAGTGGCACCCTTGGAGCACGTGGTGCATCCTGAAGGGCACGTCGCTAAAAAGAAACTCAGTTGGCGAGTGGCACCCTTGGAGCACGTGGTGCATCCTGAAGGGCACGTTGCGCAAAAGAAATTCAAGAGGTGAGTGGCACCCTTGGAGCACGTGGTGCGTCCTGAAGGGCACGTCGCAATAATGTTGGATGAAGGAGTCCGCCTAAATGACCCTAAGACATCAACACCTGAATAAACCCTTAAACAATTCCCCTAACTAGGCGTCTCCAGTTCAGAATTTGAGCCCTATGTCAAAAAAAAACCTAATTCAAGACTATACATTAAATATTTATTACCCCTATGATTTGCAACCTCCGCCTAATCCAAGGATTTTCCTTCCTTAATTAAATACATAAAACAATTCCTCCGTTAATTGAATTCATAAAGTAATTGCTTCCTTAATCGCATACATAAGGCCTTTCCTCATTCCCAGTAATAAGCTTGATAATTTACCTTTTTAGTGAAGGTACTACTACTTC